>VYZQ01052169.1:59995-76857 GCA_013400655.1 Mystacornis crossleyi | reverse complement strand
GGCTTCGTGTCCCAGGGACAATCCCTTTCCATTCGTGCATCTGCACTGCGAGCACCGAGCAAGTGGCCTGCCCAAAACCCACAGCCCGGCTGGCTCTGCTTGCTTTGGGGCCAGAACCAGGCTCTGGCTCTGGCTCGGTATTTCATCCCTCTGGCCCGATTAAAATAATTTCCTCCCCACATTCCTAATATATCCCCCCGACTGGATCTTGTCCGGATTCTGAGAAATTAAACCATCATTAATTAGGAGGTGATCAAAAGCAGGCCCGGTAAGGACCCTTCCTTGCTGGCTCAGGGTACCAGCTGGGGCTCATTTCTCATTATGACTCAAGATACGAGGCAGAGATAAATTGAAATCAAGGGAGGCCTTTCTCTGTTAGGTCCTAAAGGCATTTAGCAGTGCAACAGGTTAGTAGCTACTCCCCTGCCTGTGTCCTTGCACTGGTGGAGGTGGGGAATTGGCTTGATGCGTCACGTGCCCTCATTTGTACATCTTCCAAGTGGTTTTCCAGGTAATGTAACTCCCGGGCTGTGAGATCCTCCCGATAAAGTTTTAATTTCCTAAAGTAAGCAGTAATAGTTGGGGAGGGTAGCAAGGGAAAGTTTACTCTCCCCAAGAAGGCTGTAGGCCCTAACTTCAAATCCTTAAGATCTGTAAAGCTCTTCTACAGCTTCAGTGCTCTTGTCTCCTTTTGAATCTGACCTGGTGAGTCCCATTTCTCCCTACTGTGTAGCAAAAATAACTTTCAAAATTTATTTTTGTTTTAAGATATCACTTTTTAAAAAATCTTAAATGTCGGGGGAAAGAAGCTTGGAAAATATGCAGAACAGGACTTCCTGACTCAGCCTTGAGCGAGCCACTGGGAGAAGCAGCCTGGCTTTCTTTGAGCCCTCTTCCCTGCCATGCAGACACCGCTCTGTAGGGACATCCCCCTGCCCCCCGTCCGGATTCACGTGCCGGGACGTGGAGGGCTTATCTGTTTGCAATGATGGTTGCGATCTGCAATGCAGACGCACAAAGTCTCCGCATGCCCCGCGGCGGGCTCCGGGCCCATTCTTTCTCTTTGGGTGGGGACCTGTGAGAAGGAAGAGTGTGAAATGTGGGGGTGGGGGGTGTCTGCCAAGCCCTGTCCAACTCACCAGGCGACTCTGCTTATACCTGCTGCCCCGAGGGGCCAGCAAGGATCTCCCTCCCACGCCCCAGCAGGGAGGGATGCACTGATCCCCAACGTGGCACCTACGAGCCAAGCTGACAAGGGCGACCCGGTGTCCCAGCCCTCCCCCAGTCCCTGAATACCCTCGAAGTTCCTCCCCCACAATCAACCAACTTTTAACATGATAATGGCCATGACAATACCTTCCAGCTAAGGCCAGGAGGGCCTTGGGGAAGACTTAAAGCATCCTCCCCTCAATGGGGTGTTTGCTCTCGGACTGCCTGCAGCCTCGACCATCACATCCCCTCATGCTCGGAGCTGGAGGGCCCGGCCCGGCCATGAGCGCCCACCTGTCCACGCAGTCCTACGTGCCCTACCCCGGCGCGGCCAGGTATGGAGACTACTATTGGTTCTCCGCAGGCAACATGGACAGCGTGCCCGCCGAGGAGGCTCCGGCGCCGGACGCCCTCCCCTTGCCCGCGGCCAAGACGCCCAGTCCCTCAGGTACGCGGCCGGCCCGGCCGAGCGATCGGGCTGGCCTGGGCTGGGGGCGGCCGTGTGCCTCCTGCCCCGGGGCCGGGAGGCGATGCCGGTGCTNGCCCCGGGGCGGGCGAGGCTGCGGGGGTCGCGGCCCCGCGGGAAGGGGCGGCGGGAGCCGTGCGTTGCTGCCGGCGGCGCCAGCGCGGCCACTCTGCCCAGACGGGACGGGCCAAAGGGGCGAACGGCGAGGCGCCTCGGTTCTGCAGCTACGAGGCGGCCTGTGCCCGTCCCCCCGTGCTGCGCTGCCCACGGCTGTGGAGTCCCTGCGAGTCCCCAGCGCACCCACAATCTTGAACTCTCTGGAGAAGCTGGACTTTAGAGGTTTTGGGGTCTTCCCTGCGTTACTTTGCTCATTTCAGTTTTCTTTTCTCCTCTCTCTCCAGCTTCCTCTAGCTCTGGGACACTCACCCAGTACTACACCCCTGACTCCGCCACGAGCCCCACCGCACCAGGGAGCCCGTCTCCCCACTCCTCTTTGCAGAAGGTCAAGGCGCAAGGCAAGAGTGTGGTGAAGTCTGGCAAGAGCCGCACAGCCTTCTCGCAGGACCAGCTGAAAGCCCTACATCAGCGCTTCCAGAGCCAGAAGTACCTCAGCCCCCAGCAGATCCGGGAGCTGGCTGCTGCCCTTGAGCTTACCTACAAACAGGTGAACATCTTGCTCTGAGCACCAGCTGAGTTGGGGTCTTATCTGTGGTGTTCTTTTTTCTTAGACCCCAGAAATAAGTTTCTTTAACTATCTTATTCGTGCCACTGCTTATGTGAGAGAGCAGAGGGTGTGAAATTTTATGACTAAGTCTTCTTACGTTCGGCTCCAGCACTATCCACCCACTCCGTGCAGGTGTTTGAAAGGGCCTGCAGAGCAGCAAAGCAGGGCTATGCAGTCAGGTTACTGTTTTGTAGGGGCATGTGTTGCCCGTCTCTGAATGTTAGAAGGATACTTTCACTGCTATGCAAGTGGCCGTTCCTGGTCGGAGTGGCACTTTGGTCTCTCCCTAAAAAAGGGTCCTTGCTCCACCAGCTGCTTGTGTCTGACTAAAGGAACGACTCACTCCTGGGGTCCTGAGCCCTGATCTTGGCACAGTGAGATGGTGCTGTTCAAGCTGATTTCTGCAGTTGCCTTGGCCGGTGATTAAGGTAGGGTTTTGATGTCGGGAAAGATCCCGTGGTGATCTGAGGAGCAGAAATGTTAATTTTCATGTCTCAGCTCTGTGATTTCACAGCTACCTGCATCTGCTGCACGTTGTTAGCTGCTGAAATTATTTACAGTATTAGAAGTCAAGCAGAAACTGGATTGTAGTAGAAAGGAGGATGTGTAGTAAGCTCTGAAGATCAGTTTCTACTTTCTTATGTGCTTTCTGCATCACTCTTAGGTGAAAACGTGGTTTCAGAATCAACGGATGAAATTTAAGCGTTGCCAAAAGGAGAGCCAGTGGGTGGAAAAAGGGATGTATCTACCACAGGTGAGTAAACTTCCCCACCACCACCAGTCACAGCTCCTCCAGTCTGCAGGGAGAAGTGTATCATGTCCAACGTGCCAATTCAAACAATGCACAGGACTCAAAATTACCAAGCCAGTTGTATTGCCAGTTGTAACAGCTTACAGTGGCATCTCTTTTAAGCTGGTTTTCCCCCCAGCGTGGTGTTCCTAGACACGTTGAGCTGGAGATTACTAACAGAAGAGCCGGTCATCTCTGCTATTACTGGTCTATTGGGAGGACAATAGGCATGAAAAAGGCGCTATTGTTCGGCTTGGAGGAGGAGCTGGGGGAGAAAAGAGGACCCATCCAAAAGAATGGGCCGGCCGTTGGTGTGGTTCTGCACTACTGAACGACTTTCTTTGTCTCCTAGAATGGCGTTCATCAGGCTGCATATCTGGATATAGCCCCCACGTTTCACCAGGTCCTCCCTGTTGGCGCCGGCAGAAATTTTCAGGCTGTGCCCAACGTGCACCAGGCTTACAGCAGCGGACAGACTTATGGGAATGGGCAGAACCTGTGCTCATTCATGTCTGTGGAGGAAGAGGGGCTCTTCGGAAAAGGTGGGACAAGCTGCAATACCCAGCAAACCGCGGGTTTATTAAGCCAGCAAATGAACTTCTATCACAGCTACTTTGACAATATAGATTATGTCAGCGTGGAGGTAGAAGATGGCTTCAACTTCCAGAGCACCTCTGACACTGCCACACCATTTTCGAGCTCTCCTATACAGAATCAATGTCAGGTACCTTGGCATCCCATGGGGACCCAGAGTTAGTATGAGTTTCAGGTCTGACTCTTTTTTTTCTCCCATTGTTATGTTCACCCATGGGAGTTCCAGGGTCTTGACTGAGAGATATAGTTTCTATTTGTTTTTCTTGCCCCTCCTCCACTACCCCTGTTTTACCTACTGGAGGGGCTCAGCACCCTGCTGCCTGGGGCTAGTTTTCTGTATAAATGTGCCTGTCTGTTCATAGCTAACCCTTGGCAGAGATGCCTTGGGTATTGGTAAGATTGAACCTCATTCATTGAGGCCAGTGTGCAATGTCACAGCTGTGAGCAGCAGAGGTTGTTAAACTCTGTGTGTTGTTGAAGTCTCACCTTCTTTGCTGCCTCTCTAGCGGGTGATCTCTGATCCTTGCCCTGCGTGTCTTGCAGCAGAGCTTCCACTGCAAAGGAGGTGAATATTTGTTGTTGCAGAATGTTTCATAAAGTGTGGTTTTTTGCAGTGTTACCAAGCACGTTTTATGTTATGTGTATGTTGTCTTTTATTACTATTTCTGCTTATAATGTTCAATGTTCTCAATGTTAATGTTCTTACAAAGTTGTTTGAATTGAAATAAATTACTTTATTTTAATGTTGTAATGATGTCACCAGCTTGCGTTGGAACATAGCCTGCTATGAAAGTGGTTATTCTACACAGGTTAGACCTGAAGTACGGAGGAAAGGGAGGAAATAACTAACCTGCGTTTCTCCCAGGGGTGGGATCAAGCAATTGTTTAAAAGGAGCGAGTCACAGAAGTCTATCAGCCTGTTTTAAGTATGCAGGTGTTTTGCCAAGTGCAAAAGTACTGAAGAACGAGGATGGAGTGAATGAAAGTGTCCTAGAGATTCTATGGCCTCCTGCTGGTGCTCCAGAAGGTCACAACTGGAGGCCTGGAATCCTGCTTAATTAAATCTGCAGCTGTCTTTGAGGTTCTTGTGCTGACCTCAAATGGCAACAGAAGTCTGCGAGTAAGTAACTGAATCTCCTGCCTCCAGCACTGACACAAAACCAGAACCAAGTTGCTATTGAGCCATCCTCTAATCTAGCAGAAAGTGTGTTTGGATTTAATCCCGGGTTCTTTAAAGTACACTACACCACTGAAGCCCTTCATCTGTCTGAAAGGGACAGTTCGGCCGGTACTCCCACTGAGCACAATTAACGAAACTGAGCCCGAGCAGTCAGCTGCCAAGCAGCCACAGGTCCTTTGCTGAACAGAACCTGCTTGTGTGGATGCAAAAGCATATCCCCCCTTTCCTTTTGCAATGCTGCAGTCCTCTGCTCCTGAGGCAAGGTACAATAGCTACAGGAAGGAGAGAAGAGCAGAGGCCTGAGCCTGTGTAGAGGAGGACAAAACAATCACGCGTATGTGTGGGCTGCCAACCTTAAAACAGCACAAAAAGGTAAATCTGGCCCAGAAGAGGGGGAATTGCCAGGTTTGCATAGTTTTCTGTATTATAGAACAGAGATCCTTTCTCATCTGGGTGGGAGATACATATCCCAATATCATTGAGTAGGAATTCTGGGTAATTCTCTAGCCAACAGTATTAATTTCAACAATTTCCTTGAAGAAATAAGGCTGAACCACACACCTGTAAAAGTCATACATACTATTGAAAGGAATGGGAAGGAGGTGTCTTTACAAACTGTCGGCCTGCTGGTAGATAAGGCCAGATAACTGAGAGGTGAAAGAAGCATAAAGTCCATAGAAATGTCACTAAATTAAAGCAGACTGTTACTCAAGACTGTGCTAATACCTGGATTTAGGGGAAAAAACAGAGACACAGAAAAGAATAGGGGGGGTTTATACATTAGAAAAGGGGTTTGTATTAAGTGATTTGGGAAGTCTGTACTTTAAGTAGCTCAGCCAGTGGGGAAAGAGAGAGGGAAATGCAGCCAGGAAATTCGGATAAGGAGGAAGGCTGCCTCCTAACAATTTGAGACCCCATGGGAAATGCCCATGACCTCTCCCTTTATTCAAATAAAGTTACGGGACTCCTCTGTCTCCTTTTTGGACATAAACTTCTGGTGTTTGTGGATTCATTTTCTTGACACTATGCCTTGTCTTTCAGCTTTTAAATTAGCAGCTTATGTTTTTATGGTTCTTTTAAGATGCACTCTTTAGTTCTAAAGAAATAAGGCATACAGATCTTTGCAGGACAGTTGCAGAGGATGCATGCTGCAGTTTACTTGTGTTGCTTGGTATGTTTTTTTTTCCCATGAGCCTGCTGCAAGGGTAAGGAGATAGCCAGAACTCTACTGGCAGATGTCCTGCAGAAGCAGATATTGTTGCTGGAACAGCCCTGAGGCTGAGAATGATTGCTCTGCGTGCTGTGGTTTGTGTTACTCCATGTATTATGGGAGTGTTCTGTGGAAATTGAGTGTTCCCTCATGGCTGTGGTATTCCCCTAGCTGCTCAGCCTGGGTTGTGTGCAGGTTTGGCAAGCACATGTAGCTGGAGGGAACATGTGGAGCAGCTATTTGTTGGGAGTTTTGGAAGGTGGGCTGGAAAGGACTCCTAGCAGTTCAGTGTTTCTAGACACTGTGGAATTGAGCAGGACTTTGCCCTTCCACAGAGCTGCTGCTCTCTTCTGTTACCTTCACATGCCTGAATCACATCACCATATGAAACAACTGCACAAGTAATTGGGCCCTACTGCCAAAACTGGTGGAGATGCAGGTGCCTCCAGGCTCATATGTGCAGAAACATTTGTATCAGTTCCTCAGAGGAAGTAAATGTATGCCCACAAAAGCTTTCGGCTAGGATACATTACACCTCTGGTAGGACTGCTGCTTCTCGTGATTGTGCTGTCTGCACACCGCAAATGTGATTTGCCCTGCGAGGAAATCTTTTTAGGATCAAGCTTTAAGATGATTTGGAGCTCTTCATATGTATTACAGCTTGTGGGAATACACTGCACATTCACAGTATCTCTGCAGTGACAAAACTCCAGCTGTCAATGACAACTCCATTATCAAAGCTGCAGATGTACTTCCAGGGATGCAGAGAATCCCACCTAAATAGAAGAAATTTGATCTAGTACAGATTATGTAGACCAGGGTTTTACTCTGTAGTTCACTGGGTTCCAGCTATCCCACAGGCAAAATACCAAGCAGGTACAGTGGTACAAGCAACCTCATTCCTTGCTCTCGATGTCAATGTGGCCTGCAGCAAAGTTTTACAAGCTCCATGTTTCTTCTGAGTGACCCATGAGTGAGGGCTCACAGCCCCAGCTGTCTCTCCAGTGCAGATAAAAGCCATGATCTTTGCTGTAATAGGCTCTTCCCTACAGGCATATGTAAACATATTTAGTTATCTAACTACACCGCATTACTCGAAGGCTGAGCAGGATTTCAGAAATTTTCAGTCTCGTGTTGCCTCACGTCTCTTGCCTGGCCCGTCATCAGAGGGCAGCAGAATATTGGCTGATCCTGAATAGTCATGAGGTATGAAGGACTCCAAATCATGATACTTAGACATTAAAAAAAAAAAAAAAAAAGAGAGAGAGAGAGAAACCTCAACCCCGAGATTTTCCTACCTGTAAGGGTCATTTTATCTTCATGCTATCTAAAATTTTGAAGAGCACCCTTGGGTAATATCTGTGAATCTCTTTCAGAACCAGGCTAGAATTAATTTCTCATATTTGACCAAGGTCCATCTGCTCTCTAGCAGCTGGACAGTGCTCAAACTATTGAATTTTTTCAAATTACAACACTGGGACTTCTGCTTTGGGTGAGCCCCAAGATCCATCTAAGTCATTGCTTAGATACCAGACAAAGACCAGAAAAGAATCCAAGTCCCCAGTGTCTCTCTGGCTGGCTGGGGCTGAGGAACTCCCTCTAACAGAAGCTGCATTCCTACTGTTTTTACACAGGACACTGGGAATGCAGTGCCTGATACAGCAGACATCAATGACTTTCCTTCCTGGAAGCTGCTTACTTGCCTGTTGGAATTGCTGCAGGCTTTCAGACTCTATAACCACCTGTGGCAATAAGATCTGTCTTTGAACGATGACCTCTGAAAAATTTTGTCTCTCTAAAGAAACTGCAAGATTTGGTAGTGTTTGTTAGCACTGTTTTGTTGAAGGTCAGTAGCAGGGAGATCTCAGCTGTTGCTCTTAGAGCAGCTTTCTGCAAGCCAGTCCCAGAGCCTCCACAGCAAAATCCTGCCTGTCCTAAAGCATCTCTGAAGGAGCAGGGCATGACATGTGACTCCTTTTCCAGGGAATTATTAGTGAGGCTCAGTCACAAGCTCAGCTTTTTTCGCCTACAGCAGCCTTTGATGGGTTGGCATGGAAAGGCTTTAGATGATATTCAGGTAAGTAAACACCTCTATTGTCTCGAGAACTGAAAAGTATCCTCATAGTGGTGTGAGAGCCCTGGTAAGTGCTGCTTTTGTAGTCCACCCTCCGATGTTAACCAGCCCTTTTCCTCTTGGCTTACTTGTTCCCACCCCTCTGATTGTTCCAAGAACAGTCTTTCCCAACGCTAGCCACTTGCGAGTTATAGGGGGAAGAGGTGGGGGCTGTGCCAAGGTTATATGACTCACCATCCAAAAGGCCTTATCTTTCCCCAAATCCTGCTGGCCACATGTTGGGGTTCAACGCCAGGCAGCAAATAAGAACCACGCAGCCACTCACTTGATCACTCCCCACCACTGGGATGCGCGAGAGAATCAGAAGAGTAAAAATGAGAGAACTCGTGGGTTGAGATAAAAACAGTTTAATAGGTAAAGCAAAAGCCACACGCACACACAAAAATCAAAAAAAGGAATTAATTCACCCCTTGCCATGGGCAGGCCATCTTCAGGACAACAGGGCCCCATCCCGTGTAATGGTTACTTGGAAAAACAAACGCTATCACTCCGGATGTCCCCCTCTTCCTTCCCTCAGCTTTCTACACTGAGCCCAATGCCATGTGGGATGGAATATCCATTTGGTCAGTTGGGGTCAGCTGTCCCAGCTGTGTCTGCTCCTAACTCCTTGTGCACCCCCAGCCTTCTCGCTGTCAGGGAGAAAACAAGAAGCAGAAAAGGCCTTGACACTGTGCAAGCCCTGCTCAGCAATAATGAAAACATCTCTGTATTATCAACCCCCTTCTCAGAGCAAATCAAAAACACAGCCCCATCCTAGATACTGCGAAGAAGATTAACGAGCGCAGCCAAAGTCAGCACACCACACAGTTTACAGTAGGGTCAAAGAGTGAGGGAGTGGGGACAAACAGCTGTGAGGCACAGGGACATAAATCAGCTTTGCCAATAGAAGAACATACCTCTTATTACTCCAGCCACAGAAATCACTGTCTTCATTTTATGCTCATTTTTATAACCATGGCATACTTAATTGCATTAAGAGAAATTCATTGTCATCATCAAAGGAGTGACAGAAAAAAAGTGATAGAAAACCTGTGACTCAGGGAACTAGAGGCCTGTTATTACTTTGTTACACATACCTGGTTTTAGGTGCTTAGAGGCTTCCATAGTTTAAGTTTAGAAATTATAGTACCTCCATGACAGTGCCCGTATTCAATATCGCTGGATAGCGAAAATTCTTAAGGTGTATAACAGTTACTCACCTGGTTCTTTGACTCGAGATATCTGGCACTGCCAAGAGTCATGAAGCTGATCCACTTATAACACAGAAAAATCTGTTTATACTTTCAGCATCAAATAACAATGGTGTACAGTTGCTATGGCTATGTATGTTCCATCTGGTTTTTATATTTCAATGCTCTATTGCAGTGGGAAAAGAGATACAGAAAAATATATAATGCATCTTAAAAAATACTTTCTTTTTTATTTGCCAAATTGAATGCACTCTTAGATTTTCTCAAGCGGAGGCACAGCAAGATACAGACTAGAAGGAAGGGCTTAAAAGATCATCTTACCAGCCTTTCTGCAAGCTACTTGTCACATCTCCCTGCATTAAACACTTCATCACTTCACCTCATGGCTGATACACAGAACTGATGGTCTACACTTCAGATGGATAACTGGCACATGGCAATACCTTCTCCTACTTCAGTTAGAGGTACGCGACCTGCACCTCTCCATTCAGCTCCTGGCTTCATGTGTTGTGTACACACAACTGTACAGTGATATGTAGAAATGAGATCCCCAAAGGAATCCGTGCTTTCTCTAAGACAAGTTACAAAATCCATCATTAAGAAGATCCAGGGGATAAGCTGGGTAGCCAGATCTTGGGTTTTGCTATAAAGGAGCTTGGTTGCCTGTGCCAATCAAGGAAGGAGTGTGTGTGTGTGTGTGTGTGTGTGTGTGTGTGCACGTGTACGGGCACAGAAAGGAAGGGCTGTGTGTCTGCAGGTACATATTTGGGTGCCAAAACAGGTTCTAGCTACAAGGTGTCCCTGAGGTGGACGGCACACGAATAACAAAGGGAGAGATGAGAATAAGATTTGATTCCTGGCTGCCCAAGTACCCCACATCCACAGTGCTTAGGAGTGATAAAGATGATGGCCGGCAGTGGCTGGGAAAGGAGCCCCCATAGTGGCTGAGTGGTGAAAATTACAGCCATCACCTGTCTTTGAGCCTGGATATTCCACACTGCCAGGATAGCTGTGGTAAAAGTCTACTTTGTGCTGGGCAATGAAGCCCACTGTCTGCTGGACACTGCAGGTCGCCCCGCCTTTGCCGAAGACTCCTCCATCCTCGCTGGTCACGATTGTGTAAGCGTTCTGGCCTGCTCCATAGTGCTGACGGGGGGCAGGCATGGTTTGGATGTTGCCAGCTGCAGTGATGGGGTAACCCTGGTGGAATTTGGGGTGCACATCCAGGTAGGTACCGGTCTGGAAGCCACTCTGGAAGGGAAGGACAGTGAGTCAGAATACAAAGCTTCTCCACTGGTGTCCACAGGCCTGACACGTACTGGAACTCTGGCCCTTCACATTTCATATTGTCTCTTGACCAGCAGCAATGGCATGGAGGGCAAGAACTATGTCCATTCCCATAGCTCAGGGGTGGATACACAATCATATATATATTTATATACACATAGGAGGAAAACAGCTTTTCCCTGGAAACATTTCTGTGGCACAGCCAACCCACTGCTGGGCTACCTGCAGTACACAGAGGGTCGTGCCAAGTCTGTGCCTCTGTGCTGAGCAAACCAGGAGGCCGATAATGCTGACACTCATATGTTTAAGTTGCCCCCATGGAGGAAATACAGAACTGATCTGCCCAGACAGAAGAGCCACAATGAGCCAGCCGTGTGCTGTGTTCTTACTTGCGTGAGGCACTGAGCCCGTTCGCTCCACAGGCTGTGCTTCTGGCACCTTTTCAGCTTCATCCTCCGGTTCTGGAACCAAGTCTTCACCTGGGTGGGGGAGGGAGAGCAGAGAAAATGTCAGGAAAGGCGAGGGAAGAACAAATGTTACCAAATTCACAAGCAGGAAGAACCAGAGGGAGAGTGACCAGATGGCAGAGATACATGGGCAGCCGCAGATAAAAGCCTTTAAGAACTCCTGCGGGTTGTTGCCACGGGGAGAGGTCTGTCTAGCAGCCTCAGCAGGTGGCTAGTGCAACTGTGTCATGGGGGAGGGGGTGGCTCAGTGTCAAGAGACAGCGATAGTTGTGACAAATCGACTCGTTCCAATCACGGGGGTGAATGACTGGTGTAAATCAGATCCACCGACACCTCTACAAGCCCCCTGCTCTACAGGCAAACTTCTAAGACACTGTTTCTGCATACTTGTGAACAGAGAAGGGACGGACTTGCTCCTTGTACCCAGCAGTTCCCAAATTCAAAGCTCCTGGCTGGGGCGAATTCCAGGGCCATTTCCCCCCGGGCTGTGTCTGCCCTGTGAATGCAGCCTTTGCAGGGATGTGGATTGAAGGAAAGAGCAGACTGTCCCAGCTGTCTTGTTCCTGACAGAACCAGTTCAGTGTGTGCTGTATGTGCACACTTTACAATGCACGTATAACTTTTTTAGTCCCAGGGCATTCAGGCCATCATGCCCGGCTCTGAGATCCATTTTCCAGGCAGATTTTGGACTTGTAACTGCGAGCTCTTGTGCCCCATTGCCCAGCCCCCCCTGCTTTAGGGAGGCATCGTTTGAGACAACATCCTTTTCACTACATACAACCTACCTGGAGATCAGCAGAGACCCTAAAGGGCAGTGATGTGTGAACCTAGCAGCACCCACATGGAGTGGGGAGCAGGTGTCCAGCAGCCAGGCAGTGCTGAGTGTGGAACATTACTAGATATTGGACAAGATAAGCCCTGGGAGTTGCTGACAAGAGCTTTCAGCATGTCGCCGCCCCGTGATTCAGAGAACTGATGCATGCCAGGGTTTCTGTGAAGTTCACAGTGCATGGAAAAATCTGTGAAGTGCTGTCAAGCCCAGGGTAGAGACTTTGTGGCAAACAACATATTCATCACTGGGTTTGCAATTCTACTTCAGGTGTTGGCAACAGAACCCTTAACTGACCCCCTGACTTGGGAGGCCCAAATGAGGTGCCACTGACCCCTCTATCCACAAAAGTACTTCTGATCTCTGGGTATGAATAAGCAGGGGAGCAACTGTTAGCTGGCACCTTTGCCTCAGTCCCTGCTGGGGACTCATCTCGCCATCCTGTCACTTCCTTATGTGACCACTCAGCCACTGTGAGGTCGATATACTGTGGGTCAAAGTCTTTGTGTTCACCTGCTTGTAGGTGAGCCCCAGGGCAACAGCCAGCTCCCGGATCTGCTGGGGGCTGAGGTACTTCTGGCTCTGGAAGCGCTGGTGCAGGGTTTGCAGCTGCTCCTTGGAAAAAGCCGTACGGCTCTTGGTCTTCCTCAGCCCCTCCATGCCATATTCTCTGCCCTTCTGAGACTTAGCTGTAGGCTGTGGGGATGAGGATGACGAATGTGGACTGGTGGCTGAATCTGGTGTGAATTGGCTGAAATTCCCAGAACTGGATGAAGCTGGGGATTCTTCTATTAATAAAAAGACAATGAAAAAAGGTGTAAGAGACAAAACGTTTAGCTGTGAGGGTATGAGCATGCTCCCTGCCTGTTGTAGAGCTCTTTGCCTACCCAACAGGAGTTTTCCTGAAGCAAAGGCTTGTGTGACCCTCCTCTCTTCATGGATCTGTGAGCACAGACAAGCGCACTGAGCAGCTTCCCAGCTCAGTCCCCTCTGGGATGCTCGTGGCTCCCTTTTGCCAGGCAGAAAAGTCAGGGCAGGGAGTGGTGCAAGAGTGGTGCACATTGGTTCACAGTGAACTATCCTCCTCCAGAAGGCCTCAGTAATATTTCAGTCTGATTGTGGTGTAAAAAGGCCTCGTCATGACTGCAAGCATAGCTCTGGGTTGGCGGCTGGGCTCCCCAAAACTGCCTGCCCAGCAATACCGAGGCACTCAATAGAGAGAAAACAACCTACAACCAGGGCACATGGTGGGGCAGAGCAGACAGCGCTCACAGTGAGGGCAGCAGGTGGAGAGCATCAGGCATTGGGTATTGGCTCAGTCCTGTTCGCCTTTGTCTCCCACCACAGACTGTGCTACTGCTGGAAACACGTGTAGGTGGAGGGACCTGTTTTTCTGAGAGGGACTTTTGGTGAGAGAAGAATGAAGGAGAGAAATTTCCCATGGAGGAGGACAGGGATGTATGGATGTGTGAAACAGGTGAAAGGAGCTGGTAATCCTGTACCAGGGACATAGGGGACAAAACTCAAGAATGCAGAGGAAGGCATTCAAGCTCTTCTCATTTGCCCTGGTACCTGTCTTAAGGGATCTCTGTTGATGACAAAGTGGAGATAAAGACCTAAAGGAAAAGCTTCCTGAACAATCTGGGCTACTAGCGAAGACAAAAGCTGCCAAGAAGCAAAGTCATTGAGGCTGCAGGAATAAGAAAATGTGTCAGATGCCAGATTACTGGGGTTTGAGAGAGGCTGAAACCTTCTCAGGCCAACCCTGACTGAAGGGCTGTGATGCCAGTCACTTCTCTTCCCCCTAATTACAATAATGAATCTGCCCATCCCTCCCTCCCCCAGCTACTCCCCTGCAAACTGTCCTGCATGGTCCATCCCCTCTCCTCCTGCTGGAAGTGCAGTGAGTGGGACAGTGCCATTTCAGTACACACCTTCTGACTACTGAGCCCAGCCAGTCACCCTGAGAGCTGTGACACTGAGACACCCTCCTCAGCCTCCAGAACATATATCCAAAGTACTGATGTCCCACGGAGGAATGGGCTTCCCACGCACCCTACAAAACCCTTCCTTCTTCTGTCCTAAACTGAGAGCCTACTAAGCAATCACTCAAAAGTCTTGGGGTGCTGTTGGACCTCAGAAAGGTGGCCACATCTGTGGTAGCGTTCCCCTTGTTACTCTCCTTACAGAGGCATGCCTGTCTCTGTGGTGCGTGCCACTCGAGGCTTGCCTGCTCAGGGCCGTTTGCTATCCCGAGGAGATGATACCACCCAGAGCAGGGGCTGGGTGAACAGCCAGGGGTGTGGTGGGGCAGGTTTCTGGCGCTGGGGAGCAGGGCCATGAGGACTGCAAAAGGATTCTGTCTACAAGCAGGAAGAGGCTGTCAGCAGAAGAGGTGCAAGGCCTGTGGTGTTATGTGCATGGGGCTAGATTGCAGAGCCTTGAGGAAGCTGAATATCCGTGACCTGGCAGCATGGGAAGCTAAAACTTCGTGTGGGATCACAAGATGCTTGGCTCCTGCAGGCTGTGCAGTAAAAACCTTAGAGGTAGGAAATGAGCATGCTGCGAACGTGGGCTTGGAAAACAGGAAAGTCTCCTGTTAGACAGGAACCACAGCAAGACCCTGTAGAACTAAAGCTCCCCCAGGTTCCTGCTCAACTTGTCATCCCAAACCTCCACGAAATGTACCATGAGCAGCTCGAGCTCAGGACAAAAGCGCTCCCTCTCCCATGAGAAGAGAGTAAAGGTGAGAGGAAGCAAGGAGCACAAGCAACAGTGCAACAGACATGAACATGAAAGCCTGGGACAGACCCACTCCCACAAGCCCCTGGCACCTGTAGGCCTTGTCTTCCACAACTGGGCTCTCTCTGAGAGGAGTACGAGAGGAGAGTGTTTGAAGATGGGGTTTCAGTCTATATACCAGGCCCACCGAGGGCACAGAGGAGTCCATCTGCCTGCTGCCTTTGTCGGGCAGGCAGCATGCAGGGAACCTAAGCCTTTCTCCAAACCACATGGCAGGTAGCCACATGCCAAGTAGCCATAGTCACTCTGCCTGAGCCTGTAGCTTTCTATAACAACTGACAGCTTCAAAGTGGCACCCCAAAACCTGGCTCTCCTCCCACCCATTTACCTTGCGAGAGTGTTGCTCTGCTGACCACAATGTGTGGCTGGGCGAAAACCTGCTTTTATCAGCTCTTCTATTGCCACTCACTGGAGTGGGAGAGGAATGGCAGGAACAGAAAATGTCACTGCGCTGAAGCCTGGGACTTCTTGGTAAAAAGGTGGAAGGCAAAGCAGTAAGAGCACAGAAAGGAGAGGGAAATAGAGGAAAATGGCAAAATGAAAGAAGCAGGGAGTAACAATGCTAGGTTTAAAGGAGCAGATCTCCCGGCACCCAGTGATTCAGAGCAGGCCTTGACTCACGTTTAATAAGCGCATAAAAGCTGCAAGGAGCTTGTAAGGGGATAAGGGATGCCACAAGAAGTATCTCCAGGATCTGTTCCTCTCGACAGCACACATGACAGCATTTAACTAAAAGGATGCTCAGACATTCCTGCCCCAAGAACCGTGAACTTCCATAAGACCAAGTTGTCACACTGCCCTTCAGCCTGGAACACAGTGCCTCGACTCCTGCAGGCTCTGGTGAGGTTTAGGAAACAGGTTCACAGTCACCCAAGAAAAGCAGCATGGAAAAGTGGTGTGACTGGCCGAGGTCACCCCTCCTCCTTGCCTACCACACCGCAGTTTGCCTAGGTCACACACTAGGAAACCGAGGCAGGGAGAGAGAAAAATTCGCTCAAAGTCATTTGAGACAGGCCTGGGACCAGGGGTATCCTGGGGATCAGCTCCGGAATTTAGCTGAAAGGCCTTACCTGCTGTGAGCCTCTTCCCTCCTGCCTCCGGAGACTGCCTGGCCGCGGCGGCTCCCGCTGGCCCGGCCGCCGTGGGGGCTTGCCCGGCCTCCCCCGCCGAGTTCCAGTACAACTCCAGGTAGCCCATGCCAGCCCCGCCGGGGTACGCCTGGCACGGGGGCAGCGCCAGGTGTGCGCACATGGCGAGCGGCTGAAGGGGCGGATCGCCCACCGTACAACAGATGTCACCCTGGCCCGGGGGGCAGGCCTCGCCACCAAGCTGAGGTGGCCCCGCAGCGCAGACAGACCTTTATAGCCGGCCATTCCCTGCCTGGGACCGCAATATTCACCGTGGCCCGCTCCTCCGGGCTCTTTGTCATGTTAAAGAGGCTGATCGGTGGGGTGGGGACAGAGCGGGGCGGGGGGGAGGGAAAGTAGCACACGGCATCAGGGCTGAAATATCTCCCCTCTGAATTCTTCCCATTCTGCAGGTTCTTCAGTCACACCTGAGCAGGGGCTGACCCACAGCCCCAGGACAGCTCCTCCCGCTTGCTTCTTTGGGCTCTGCTGAGCTTGTCCTGCCTCAAAAGCCCTTGCGTGCAGATACCCTGTAGAAGCCAGCTCTGGGAGAACACATCCCAGCCAGTCTCCACCACGGGGGAGTGGACAGGAGGTAAATCTGGTGCTGAGCGGCTCCGTACGGTGCCAGCCAAACCCACATCCTGGCCTGAGGTTACCGGGAGGGCTCTGAGAGCTTTACTTTGTGGCTTCTGTCACACTGACACCCCCAAGACCCACACACCCCCGCTGTTGACCTGGCAGCACTTTTTCACACTCTTGGTGCAGATGTCAGAGATGGAACAGGGCGGGAACTGAGTAAGAATTAGAGCTGAGGGGTAGAACATACTTTTTTTTTTTTTTTTTTTTTTTT
>VYZQ01052169.1:8400-59945 GCA_013400655.1 Mystacornis crossleyi | reverse complement strand
GGCCTTCGAGGGAGCCAGCTGAAAATGTGTTTGGTCCATCTTCAACAAGCCTGTCCCACAGCAAACTCAGAAACACTGGGCAAGTCACATCCAACACCGGATCTCGCTTTGCAGAGCAGCAGAGCAGGCTCAGAAATCTCAGCTGGCTGGTCTCCTGGGGGACAACCAGCAGAGACATTTTCACTGTGGAGGTAGGGAAAAATCAAGTGTATGTAAGGTCCAAAGCTAACAGATTTGCTTGCCCGTGGCCTTTCAAAAGCATATCCTTTCATTTGTGTAGCCTTGGCTGTGGCTCTTGGGAGGTTGCTGCAGGTTGGTTGGAATAGAGATGAAGTTTCCTTTAAGACAGGCTTAGTTGATGTTTCCTGCCATATGGCCTACCCAAGGGAGACAGGCACCTGCAGAGCTGTTCATTAAATAACTAAAGGTAAGGGAGTGAGCTACAGAATTCAGCTATGGGCCTGCAGACTGGGCTTGTTTCAGTCCCCTCTCATCAGCAGGTTTTGTTCTGCCTGTATTAAGGAAATTTTTATTACTTTAATCTCAAAAGACATTGTGAGTCTTTCACTAATGTCTTCTTCTCAATAGAGAGACAGAAATCCCAGAGTTAAATAAAATATTTCTTGCTAGAACCAGCCCTGCTTTGGCAGTGGGACATGTGCATGCCTCCTGTCAGAAGCTCAGAGCTGAAGGTGCTGATCCACAGAAGTGTAAAATTATTTCAAAGGCACAGTCTTCTCGCCCCTCTGTACCTCATTACTTCACAAATGCTTGTTGCTGCTTTCATCCCAAGCCTGTGCTAGCATCCCAGTACCTGCCCAGCAGGCCAGAGAGGGACACCTGCTTGCTGTGTGTTCAAATATCAGCAGGGAGAAGATACAGACAGGTGGGAGGAAGCAACAGAAATAGGAAATAGAATTTAGATCTGTTTAGAAGGCCATAGAACACTACTTCTACCAGGACTTGTGCTGTTCTGTGCCCCATGGCAGGTCACTAGTCCTGGCTTCCCTGTTGGTGAAGACACTTCCCCATGAGGTGCAGACTGGAGTGAGCTAAGGCCCTGGCTAGAGTCTCTTTAAATTGACACTGAGTTTTATGTTTTCTGATTGCATGAAACACTTTTTTACTTTACAAACTGCAGGGAACGACGTATCTGCACAAGAATGGCAGGTTTTTATGTTAAATTTATTTGAAAAACTTAAAGCAAAAAGGGGCTTTTGAGCACATCTGCCTCAATAGAAACCCAAGAACTTCCTGAATATGTCAATTATGCTGCAACAGCCTCTACAATTTGGCTTTGGCTCATCTCTCCCTTCTGAATCATTCTACATTTCAGAGCTGCAGTGCCACAAGAGCTGAGATCACTGTCCCTCACATCTGCCCTCAGACCCTAGCTGATTAAGCACGAGTTACATGAGCTGTACAGAGCTTGGGACCCCACTGGGGAGCTCCAGTGCCACCAGTCAAGGAGAATGTTATGCTCTCCTTCTTGCTTATGCCCAACCTGTTACCGTATGTTGGTGTTCAAGTTTTCATGGCCTTAGGTGCAGTTAGAATATGAAACCAAGGCAGCAGACCTGGACGGTATCAACAACACTTTTAGGACTGTTGAACCTGAAGGCCTGGCAGAAAACATGGTGTGGGTGCTGGTGTGGGTGGCAGTGGGTGTCTGTGTACTTGTTGGGAGTTTCGCTGGCTGAGCACTTCACACCTGATCTCATTGATTTCAGCTGCTTCTGAAGGTGTCTGGGATCTTTCCTACGGAGTGCCCAGAGGCCATAATAAACCAGTGTAGTCACTTGCACTACAAAGTCCCTCTGGGCAGCAGCTGGGGAGGAGGGTGGTGTCACTCCTGGGAGCAGAGCCACCCGCCCGGTTGGACCAGTGAGTGGGGCAGCACAGAGGGAGTCACCTCCCTGGGGGCAGGAGGGGGACAGAGAGGCAGAGGAGCTGAGGGAACCTCAAGGCCTCACTTCCTGTGGTTTCAGAGCAGCAGCTGTGAGGGAGCAGCTTATGTTCACCACAAAACATGTGATATAGATACGGCATGGCATCAAACCGAGCCTGGTTGGTTTGGTACTGTTTTATTCCAGACTAGGCCCAAATATTCACTGTTATCTGACAATGATCTCCATGAAAGAATTCCCAGGCTCATGCTCTTGGCTCAGAGGGCTTTCTGATATCATGAACAACCTTTGTTTACTCTTCTGTAGCATGCAGCTGTAAGCACACTCCACCAAAAAGAGGGTAAATTCTTCACAGCGTATCAGTACCATGGTCTTTCATTAACGGCTAAGTCCTTTGCTTCCTCAGAGATGGCACTGAGCTCTCCAAGAGTCACAGCAGTGAAACAGCAGCCTGTCAATTGCCAGGTGAGCCTACAGGCGCACCTCAGGGATATTATTTTCTCCTGAAAAAGGACTCAGAGGGTCAAATGAAAGAGCTCAGTTCTGAATAAAGACACTGATTCTGAGGTGTCTGTGTTCTGGCAGTGTCCCATGGCAGCTAGCACATAAACAAGGCTTGGCATCTACAGCGTGGACATAGTAGAGCAAGAACTGAAAGTTAAAGCTGACAGCAGCTTGAATAGATTGGATGTTTAGTCACAGTTTGAGCCCTTGTGGTTCACCACTTGTTGGTGCAGCTCTGCCCAACAGCCTCCTCAGTGACGGTGCAGCTGATGCCACCAGGAGAAGCCTCACTGCTTGCGCATTTCTCTTTGGCTGGCAGAGCTGTGGCAGTTTGGGCTGACGTGGTTTGGATGCCCTTCTTGCTACCGCTGTACCAGGAAAACACCAAGTTCCTTGGAAGCTTGGCCTCCCCAGAGCCCACTCAGGGATGCAAGAGCAGGACCTCTCCCCAGAGGTGCCTGCACTGCAGGTGAGAACCTGGCAACTCCCTCGAGTCTTTTTGGGCCACACAGTCTCCTTCCACAACTACTAATATTGGCAAACAAGTATTTTATTCTGTCCAAGTTGGCTTTTTTTAAAACTGTGCTTTTCAGTCCTTGAACTTGCTGAATGTGGTTTTGGTTAATTATTCAAAGATTGTTAATACAGTTGTTTTAAGAAAAAGACTTTGTTGGTATTGTTTTCTAATATTTCTCCTTTTTTTTGAAGCCTTGAACAAATGCCCTGCTTTGTTTAAACATTTGCAGGGTTGTTGTGATCGCTATTGATAGTAACGGCTTAATCAAAAGACATTATAAGAGCAAAAAATTGGAAAAGTAATGCAGTTTGAAGGATAAGAAGCAAAGTAGCTAAAACATTTTCACATTGCAACATTACCACTCTATTGCCCTTCTAACTACTTCGTTCAGAATGTTAATGCTTTAATTGTAACTTGAACTTGAATTTGCTTCTCTTAAAGCTCCATATTTTTCTCAGAGGACTTTTCTTTTGGTGACGGATGGTTTTCTACATTTTTTCTTTGCTTTCTGTGAGACTGTGCTGTAATCTAGTCAGATCCTTGTGCTTGCCTGTTGTCACAATGACCTTGTACTCTTTATAAATATTGTTAATGAGTCTGCCCCACAAAAGGTTTTTTTTACCCCCCACTAACTGAGGGGAAACTGAGTTTTTTTCCCCCACTGCTGAACTGAGACTAGGCAGGGGAAAGGAGAGTTTATTCCAAAAAATCATAAATGTGCTGCTACTTTCTGGGGTGTTTAGGTGTGTCATACTGGGCTGAAAAATTCTGAAAGGGGTAAAATATATTGAGGGAATATAACCAAATTTAATTTGGGTGATCATAAAAAGAAAGAAAAGGAAAAGAATTCCTCTTCTCTTTTTCCACTGTTCTCAGCCTAAGGCTGCTCAGAATTGGTACTTTGCTGTACATAGCAGCCATCCAGAGCCACAAAAAAAGTAAGTTAAAACCCCTCAGGGCAGAAAGATGTAAAGGGATCTACGGTAACACCTACCTAAAAAGACTGGGGGAGGGTCTAGGAAGTCTGCAAACCTTAAATAACATTCGTAAGTATTTCCTAGCTGCCGTCAATTTTTCCTTCTGTAAATGTAATTTAGGACACCACTTCACGTGTTAAGCGGTTTTAGTTCCTGAAGGAAGGGAACAGTCTGCAGAGGGCCCCTTCTCTTAAATTACTCAGAGTAATAAAAGCCCAACTTATTTTGCTGTGCAAAATTTTTCAGTAAAATCAGTGAAAGGTAAAAATTAAAATCTGTGCCACACCCATACATGTATGTATACATGTATATTTAAATCCTCTCCCTCTGTCCCCTCTTCTCTTCTCTTCTCTTCTCTTCTCTTCTCTTCTCTGCTCTTCTCTTCTCTTCTCTTCTCTGCTCTTCTCTTCTCTTCTCTTCTCTGCTCTTCTCTTCTCTTCTCTTCTCTGCTCTTCTCTTCTCTTCTCTTCTCTGCTCTTCTCTTCTCTTCTCTTCTCTGCTCTTCTCTTCTCTTCTCTTCTCTCTTCACTTTTTTAAAAAATCTGTGTAGTGAGAAAAAATGTACAGGCCAAGGAATGAATGGGCTTAGTTTCCAACAAAGCAGTTTAGGACAAGCTGTTGATCATTATCATAAGATGGATTTTTCTGCTCATACATCCTTCCTGGAGTCCTTCACACAGTCAGGCCTTCAAAGAGAACTGTAGTTTGACACTGATGCCAAGAGGAAGATGAAATTGGAAAAAATGATCTGTCAGTGTTGCCAGCACTCACACAGTCTCCTGGGCCTCACTTGTAGGATTTTACTTCCCATTTTGCCAAAAGAAGATGTGATCACTGTAGGCAGAAGAGAAGGCCTGGACAATATTACCACATCTGCCACTTTTAGTCTCATTCCAACATCTCTTGGAATGTAGTAGACTCCTCTGCTCTCACACATCCTTCACAAAGCCCAGTCTACTTTCTCTCTTCAAGTTTAAAAGGCATCTATGGTTACTAGCCACAGCAGTTTCTCTGGCTGTATGGCTACAAGTTAAGGCAAATACAGCAAATTCTCATCCAGTCTGATGCTGCTGTGGGTTTGCCACTTCCCAAAGTGTCTGTCCGTGCCAGGTGTGTGCCACCAACTGAAAGAGATGTGAGAGTCCAGCATCAGAAATGGAAGGTGGGGTTTCCTCCCTATTCAATATGAGTTTTCACTTAGAAGAAAAAAGTTTGCATATGAAGTTACAGCAAGGCTACACTCCAGATCCACCATGTCTGACTTCCCTGGAATAACGGATCCTAACTGCTGTTAATGTCATTTGTGGTATATTTTCTCCCTGAAAGGAAAGGAGGGGAGGGTTTTTCTAATGCTTACGGTTTTTTTAGTACTTGAACTGTTTCCCCTTCTCTTTAACAAAAGCTATGAGGATTTTTAATGGTGGTTATTGCCACGGCACCAAGCTGTCTGAAGTCTTGAAAGCTCAAATCATGTTTAACCATTTTGTGTCATGCATAGCATTTTAATCTAAATGTGCATGTAGAGAGAACACTCTCCCACCACTGGAAGACTCAGCAGAGTCCATCCCACAGAGATGTGGTCCCTGTGTGACATTCCCCCAACTTGCTCCTAGGCAAATTTTCAAAAGAATTCCCACTTAAGCATACTTTAGAAAACTGCAGGTCCCCATGGCTCCTCTGCCAGTTCAGTTGTCAGTACCTGGGAGTACATCCCATTCATCCAGCACTTTGATATTAGGTTTTGATCACAACATTTGAATTGGACTAGGCTCAAGATACACTTTCCATGTTCCTTCCATGGTTTTCACTCATCTTGCTCCATGACCAGTCAATCAGTGCACAGTCTCGTAAGGGAATGGTGAAAGCATCTTCAATATCTTGTGAGGATGTGGCAGACAAATTGAGGGTGAGCTGGTAGGGAAAGCTGCCCACAGAACAAGGCATGAAGAGACTGCTGGGACACCTCTGCAAGGGTGTAAGTGACAGAGAGAGCAGGTAATGGATTTGGGCAGGGGGAAGAAAGTTAGAGGTTTCTCAGTTTCATTAAACGCAGACAAAGGCTGCCTTAAGGGGGTTATAGGCCTTGGAATATCAAACCTTGAAGACTCCTTGACATATCTAAGACTGGAAGAAGAATGTAGTGTGCTCCTTTTCCAGTCACCGGCTCTGGTATCTGGGATTCCACCAGCCCAAATGTGCCAGGAATTAAGTCTCCCCAGACAGAGATAACATAGCAGAGCTCTGATCAAGGGACTGATATCAAAGGAGCAAATCTTTCAGCCCCGGGGATGAATCATCAGGGCAGTTTATTCCAACCTTTTCTCCTCCTTTCAAGTATCAGGTTCAATTGCAGCAACGACAGCACAAAAGGCTTCGTCATTCTGGGTGCTGAAAAGACAGGGAAAACACAACCAGGAGGAATGGAATTCACAGGTGATACAAGGCTGGGAGGGTGTTGCAAATACCACAGAGAACAAAGAAGTGATGCAAAAGGAACCTATCTTGCTCGGGCAGGGAGGAAGAAGAAAAAATGGGGGCTAGTCATGCACCTGAGGAGAAAGGATCCCAAAGGTTAAGTATGCAGAGGGAGATGTCTAGAAAGCACAGCATGGGAGGGAAAAAAAAGGTAGGCAAAAGAAATGCACGTTTTCCAGCTGAGGTATACCAAATTCAAACAACAGCAATACTATTTTGCAAACATTCAAGCACTTGACAAAAATCCTTATAATCTTACTTTCCTGAATGGGCAAACTGAGGCTGCATGTGTTCTCAGTAAATCACCTGTAACTGGCTAAGCAGAAACACCTTGTCTTGCAGAAAACCTTTGTCTTAAAGCTAAAGGGCAGCACTAATACTGCCCACAGTTATGGTGACATTACACAAAGAAAGTCACATTCTGTTTTGTATGCCCTTCAAGATGTGGGGATGAGGAGGAAAGAGAAGCCCCAGGGAAGAGCAGCAGGCACAGGAGTTATAAACCAGCTTCTCTCTGCCAAGCAAGTATCAAACCAGAATTGCAGCATCTCAGCCTCTGCTTCTCAACAATCTGTGGATCTAATCTCTGTTTGCACACAGGGGGAGATCTGTCTTCTCTGAAGGCATTCCCACTGCCGGTTGTACTCAAGTTGCCCTACCTCCTACAAAGCAGGTGAGGACAGGTGGAAAAGGCTGAACTGGAAGGCACAATTCTGGGAACTCTGATGAAAGTGAATAAGGTTTTGTGTCGCTTCAGCATCACCAGTTATTCACAATCATCTCAGCTGTACAGAGATGAGCTGGAGGGCCAAGCAAGGTCTGGTCCTCTGCCTCATTTGTGTTGGTTATGTCAGCTGATCCTTCAGCAGGTTTTCCTGGGACATCAGTCCCATCATTGCTGGATCCTAATAAACTATGTTGTCAATGGGTCTGCTTCCCCCATGAAGCTGGATTAGCTCTGCAGGGAAAAGAGGAGCAAGACTATTGACTCTGCAGAAAGATCATTTATCTCTGAAGCCTGTACCTGGGGTGCATGCCAGGAGCCACAGAATTGCTGCTGAGCTGTAGTCTGGCTTGGGCTGTGGTTTGGTGTTTGGAGGTTTGTGTGGGAGGGAAGCGACTGCATGTTTTGTGGGGTGGTGGCATGGCATTCATATTTCAGAGTGCCCTGTGCTTTGGCATGTCAAGATTTACCCCTATAAGTTGTCAGCTGCCCTAAAATATGTTTACTGATAATTACACTGGAGATGAATCTAAGCTTTGCAAGAATTGTGGGTGTAGGAGTGAATGTCAGCCATATATACATGCACACATATACATAAATAGACATACATGGCCTCTTTGCAGCTATGAGGCACCTGGGAAACACGTGCTGCTGGTGTGTTGCCACACAACCAGGCACGTTTCCATGCCTGGAAACAGGGTAACACAGAATCAGCACACTCAGGTGAGGCTGCACTCCGTAGCTTGTGTTTCCCCCAGGGCACTGTGCTGTAGCAGGAATGAGGCACCTCAGGAGCAAGGAAGAAATTCATGGCCCAAAGGTAATCAGCTTGTGGGGATGTAATGTTAAACTCATTGGGAAGACAACACGGGGGGGTTGGTGGCCTGTGGAAATCTCAGCATGAAAAAAAAGCAGGGAAAATTTTTTTTGTAAGATTGTGATATTCTTTTGGGAAAGTACCACATAGCAGAAGGAACGACCAGGTGTGTTCAGGGGCACAAGAAAATTGTTGAAGTACGAGAGAGGACCCAGAGATGGCTGGGTAGTGTGAGCCCGTCTTCATCCATACTTTGAGTTTACCCATCTCTGTGCCGTTTTGGCCCCTTTTTTGCCCTAGCTGGGCTGCTGATGTGGACAAATCACCCAAAGACAGTGTTAACAAGGAGAATTCTGTCTTTTCAGCTCTAGTAATAGAGGCTTCCTTGTGCAAGCACACAGCCTCGGGTCTCTGGCTGCTGCTGGAAGAGACCTTGGTGCTGCATTGCACTCTTCCTGCATGGCACCAAGTACATAGAGGCAAACCAAAGGCTCAGCAGGAATTTTGCGTACCCTTTGCCCCAGAGACCACTGAGAGTGTTGTGTGGGGACTGGGTCATTAAGGGGATCCGAGTGAAAACCTTGACTCTGTCTCTTGCAAAGCTGGGCTTGTGTGCATGGCTGTATGATTAGAGTAATTAAGCTTTTGCCTTTATTTTCCCTGCAGAAGAAAGGAATTTGCAGGTCTTCAAGCTGTGATCATGGCTGTCAGAAGGCCTCCCTGAACGAGGCTGGGTGTGTGGACACTCTGTACCTTTTCATTACACTAGTGGCAAGAATCAAGCAGTGTGTGTGCAACCAGAGTGCTCACACCCCACAGCTCACACATCACATGTGTGCTCAGCATGGCTGTGCTCCAAAATCTTCCTGGAAGCACCCAGTTCAGAGAGACTGGGAGCTGGGGCAGTACAATTGCTTTGGCTCCCAGATCTTCCAGTCAGTTGGCACTGCAGCTGCCCAGCACTTCAGTCCTGCAGTCCTTTGCACGGGTACCAGGGAGACTGCAACCCCTTTCCCTTGCGTCCCTCTTTCCCTTTCATGTCAGGCATGATAGGGAGAAGAGGAACCACAGTCTATGTTATGCCTCTGCAGTGTCCTTCACGTCAGGGCACTGCACAGGAAAAGGCAACCAGTATCTGCACATCCAGCATGCATCACAGCTTCCCAGGAGCTTTATATTTCCATTGTCTCTGTTTTTAAAGTGTCACTAATGTGTCCTGACCCTGCCTTCAGCAGGACAAAGCGTGCTCTCTCAGCTCAGTGTAGTTAATAAAAAATTTAAGACCCAGTCGAGAAAAAAAATTAAACTATCTTTTCAACAGCCAACACGGTGCACTAAATCTTTGCAAAAGCCTAATTGCTAGTCAGCCCTGGTGTTTGTGCTTTGGCTGCTCTGTCCTCAAACACAGAGCCAGTCAGGAAGTGACTTTCCAGTCACAAGGAAAAATGTTTCTCTTCCTTCACTTCTACCTTTTCCCCCCATTTTTATTTTTTATTCTTTTTTATTCCCAATTACATTTGGAGAAAGAAATCAGACTTGCTCTCAGAAAAAAAAAAAATTGCTCTAAACAGTATGTTTGGAAACCAAAACCTTACACTAATACAACACTTCTAACTTTTTGTGTGTGTGTGACCAGAGCATTACAACACGCACCATTACCTATGGACTACATATGATCAATGTGAATGTCACTCTTGCATCAGGATGAGAAAAAGAAGGAGCACAAAGGTGGTGTGATGCTGCTCCACAGCAGTTTTGTCTCTGGCACAAAATAAGGAAATATACTGGCAAATATTCCTCTCAACATTTCTGCACGGATAAGTTTTTCTGAGATGGACCAGCCCCTGCAGGTTTCAGCAGTGGTGGTGTCCGTCCACACCGGGCTTTGCTGACATTGGCCTTGCACAGTTCTGTTTCGTCTTGCACTGCCTAACACAGGTAGGAAGATACCTCTGCTTTGTGCTTATGGCCAGGCTGCTTCTGCTTTGCCACTGTGATCCCTTCAGTGCAGCTGAGCCAGCTGTATCCAACATGCCCATCAGTTTTACCTGCCTGTGGCTCTTAAGATGTCCTGTGCATTTTATCAGTTTACCCTGAGCCCTTTACACAGGTTGCTCTGAATGGCAGCTGACAATAAATTCCAGCAGCTGATACTCTGTGTAAAATCTGTGTTTTGGTCATGTTTCTCTTTGGGTTCATGTGAAAAATCTCATTCTGCAGAAAACTGTGCATCCTAATTTCTGTATTGCAGGATGTGAGTAACTTTCTGGAGACGTTGATTGCTCACATCCTGTGGGGCAGTTGCAATCTAGTCTACGTGGATCTAAGATACAGACTTAAAGGTGTTGCTTTCATAACCCAGAGAAAATACACTTATGGTGTGCTTAATTGAAATTTTCAAAGGCCGCCCGTCGTCTTCCACCACACCCAGCTCCCTTGTGGTGGTGGTTGTTACAACTTGACAGTGCCGAATTTACCAAATCGAGTACAATCTCTGCGAGAATATGATGCAACTACACGGCTGAAAAACTGCTGTGATGCAACTGGAGATAGCACCAGGACAGGTCCCTACTGAAAGAAAACACCCACAGCTAATAAATATGTCACACGTGGGTGTAGAAACTCGGTAAGAAATAGTGAGGCAACATTTATCCTTCCTGCTCTCCTCCAGCAGTGACTGTCAACCCGAGTGCAGCTCTGCAATTTTATTTGACAGTGTGAAGACATCTCACTTAGATGGGCATGAACTTTGCTCACCGACTTCCCTAGGGCCTTCCCTTTGCTAATGAAAATATCCAGGTGCAAGGAAGGGCAGTTGTTTTGCTCAGAATCACCCAGCCGGTCAGCAGGAGAGTGAGATGCGAGCTGTTCCAAGCCCCTGCTCTGCCCAGGAGGTGGCACTGCCAGCTTTGCTGCCCGGAGCTGGCGCTTCTTGCGCAAACACAGCCCGGCCAGCAGCTCCTGTTCGAACCCCGCCTGCCAAGCACCACCCCATGATAAAACCTAAGTCATCTACCCTGTTCTGTTTGATAAACTTTCACGCTGATTGTTCCTTCTCCCAACAAGATTGCTCAGGTCAAAAGACCGGAGAAGACATTGCACACTGCAACAGTTTCTGCTTCTTCTTTTCTTCTTCACACTTCACCGTNAGAAGACATTGCACACTGCAACAGCTTCTTGCTGCACCAAAATGCCCAGCCACCGCTCCTCTCCTTATCTTGCCATCCCTCTCCTTTTCCTGTCTTTCCCTACCTCTCAGTTCTGCTCTGTCAGAATTGCATAGATGCTCCAAACAAGTGGTGTGTGTTCTAATATTGCTGTCTGCTTTTAACTTACATATCCAAAATTTTTGCAAGTGCACTGGTGTTTTCCCAGCTTTTTCATCAATGCCTATCAAGCTCTGCTTTATCCACAAGGCAGAGAGGCACACCAAGTCCCGTTTCTAGCTGCTGGAACAATATTAGCCTTCAGCATGCCACTTATTCCAAAGCTGACAGCATTTTTTATTCATTCCCACCACCACCTCAGTATGCTTGGCAGCCATCTCTGTACCCACAGAACACTCTTGGATGGACATGAAAGAACTTTTTTGGAGGGAGCATGGTGACAAAAAGACAAAGGCTGCTGGGTAACAGCAAGTGCTGAGCTGTATCCACCATTCTTGATGGATACAGGCTAGAGTTTATTTATCTCCTCTGCATCATGACTGCCTGCTCCCAGCCCACCTTGTAGTCATGATCCCATGATGAAAAAGTGGGGTCCCACACCAAGACACCTAAATAGTTAGCTAAAACTACCTGATGGCCACTCCACCTCACTTCAAACAGCCCCACTCATAGCCACGCCACTTTCAAGGATTCTCCTCTAAAATGTCTTTTCAACCACCTTTGCCTTCAGAGATCTGACCTGTCTTCACGGCATACTTCCCTCTCCTTATCACACACAGCTCCCTCCTGTCTCCTGCTTTAACTGCTAGACACACTGCCAGCAAGCGACCCAATGCTCTGGGTGTATGATAATCCCTCTGGCTAGCTCACTACGGGACCACTTCCTCACAGCTCTAGGACTCCATTCCAGAGTCACTCAATGTCTCTTCCAGGTCTTCTGCTGCAATCATCTCTCAGTGCTTCACTCCATTCCATCCTTCCTTGGCTTCCTCTTATTCAGTTCCCTAAACATCATCTTCAATTTCAAATCAACCTTGCCTGATCCACCAGTGCCATACTGAGTGGTCTGAGATGGTGGAAAGTGCTCACTGGGCTTTGGGAGTGCAATGTTCTTCGTATGGAGAGCCTCCCTTTTGTCCACATTCAAGTAACACCAGGGAAGAAAGGTAGGCAACTGTTTGCATGCCAGAAATCCGCAGTTCCAGTCGTGCCATCTGTCACTCTTTCACTGATTTGCAGCATTGGAGAGTTGTAAAAATGGCAGTAACACAACACAGCTGTTTGCCCTGGCTGACACTGCAAAACGGCATCTTCAAAACTATTTTTTTTTTCGTGCAGGGAATCTGGTGATTTTGGATGAAACCTATCCTGGCTAAGGAAGGAGCTTCACAATGAATTCAAATGCAAAAAGCCTGTGCGCAAGATCTGGAAAAAAATATAGGCTATGGAGAAGGAGGATGGAAGCATTGCTTGGCTGCAGAAGGACAAAATCAGAAATGCCTTAGAGCCCAGCTAGAGGAGAAACCTGCATGGAGTAGGATGAGTGACAAAGGGATTGCGCAGCTATCCTAGTAACCAGTCCAGGGGAAATACGGGCCTGCTGAGGAATGGGAGGACAAAGTAGTGATGAGTGCCTCAGCCTTAGAGGAGGCTGAAGTACTGATAGCCTTCCTTGCTATAGTCTGTAGAAGCAAAGCCTGCTCCCAGATTTCCAGAGATATCAAAACGGTTTGTAGAACTGCGGGACAGCCAGGAGTGGGGCAGCAGCAGGCTTGATACTACTTAGAGAGGTTGAATATATTACAGTGCATGAGATTGAACAGAATACACTTCAAGGGTGCTAGGACATTGCTGAAAGAGTTGCCTGATGTGATTATGAGACCACAGTCTTTCATCTGTCATCCCTGGTAGCTGGAAAAATGCTAATGTTGCACTCAACTGTGCAGAGAGCAGCCAGGATGACTCGATGAACCCCAGACCAGTCATCCTTACCTCAGTGCTGTGTCGTTGTGGTACCCAGTGCCACATACACCAAGGACAAGAATGTGGTCAGGAAAGGGTGATGCTGGTTTACCAAGGACAAACTGACTGCCTTTTAAAATGAAAGGCCTGGCTGTATGGATTAGGGGGGACTGACTGATGTGATACACTTTGACGGGAGATAACACTGTAGGCACAGCACACTCCTTCGGAAGGAGGGGGAGGTATGGCAGCAAACCACTATTCAGCATACAGGGAGGATATAAAATATCCCAGTGATTGTGAATGACACCATCACTAGCTCCTCTAAACCCCAGGTTGGTACCGTGACATTACCCAAAGACTGCCCTGAGCAACCCATCATGCCCTTCGCGCCCTGACACATGGTAGAACACATCAGAAAGAGTAAGTGTTGCACCTACACCGACTGATTGTCCAACAAAATATCCTGCAGAACTGAACATCGCTCTGGAGACAAAGTTCAATAGACTATACAAAGTCATAACCAATTGACGAAATTTTAGCAGATTTCCCCCAACATTTTCCTAACCAATATCTGGAAACAGAAGTATTTTCCCATCTATTAGCTCCACATACATTCTGATGTTCTGCTGATGTACATCCACTAAACGTTTTTTAGTTGAGCTGTAATTTACTTGAGCGTGTAATTTGTAGAGATGCATTTGCCCGTGAAATATTTGGCACCTCCATGAGGCCAGAGGAGATGTCAATGGAAAATTCATAACCAGGGAGACAGAGTGAGGAACAAAGTCTTCACACTAGTTTCAGCTTATGCATAATGGTTATGAGCTATTTCTTACAGAATATCCAACAGTGCATCTATCTGGGCAGAAGCTGCTGGGCCCACAAGGCCACTGTTCTGGCCATGCTGGGACAGCCAACAGGATGCTTCAGTGCTGAGGGCAAGAGCTAAGAGAGCAGGCCATACAGGTTGACTAGCATTTTTCTGTGCACTGCGGGGTGGAACAGGCTAGAGCGATACTGGGAGAGTTGGGTGAGGTAGAATGGCAAAGTGCAGCATGCCAAAATCTGCAGGTTAATATGGATCTGGAGTGGCTGGAGATGAGACCCCACAGTAGCTACTGGTCCATTTTGTGCCCCATGTGACAGGGTGCTTCAGAGAACAAGGTATTGTTGTTTCCTATCTGCAAAGAAATGCCACATTCAGATTTCTGTCCCAGTCCACTGGGAATGAGGAGCTGGCACTAAGGCCACAGACAGGAAAGATGGAAAGCAGGAAGCTTATGGCTCCCAGTTCTAGGGTGATCCAGCTAGAATGGGAAACCCCAGGTAGCAGGATTATTTTGGAGGAACAGTTGATTTTAATAGGCAGATAGAGAGAAGGTGACAGGGTAGGGTCATGAGAAACTCTTCTCCAATGTCGACACCTCCTCACAATTCACTCATAAAAACCCACCACCTGCCCCTCGTAAGCTTCCCTTACAGAGACACCGCTTCTCTTCACAATAAGCACAGACCTAGCTGCTCAGCACTCATGTTCAGTCCCTCATCACCTCTTAGACTCCGGAGTTCTGAAAGAAAGGAGATAAAAACTGTTCTGAGGGTTTCGTATCTGTCCGTCAAGGTTTCAGTGTGAATCAAGGGGGCAGACATGGGGGGCATAATTTCAGATGATGTTATTTTTAAAAATGGGAGTGATAGGAAGTGTGGCTTAATCACAGAAATATCTTCTATCCCAACTGCACTTTTAACACCGTACTACCTTGAGCAAGCAACGGTATCTGTGCAGCCAAAGTGTTCGCACCCACAAACCACACATCAGATATGTTTTTATCAGAAGAAAGACCTGGACTCTAATATGAATCTCAGCCGGGGCTTGCAGTGTTGGTGGGAAGCCACTCCAAACACAGTTTTCATGGCTGTGCTCCAAATACCTTCCTGGGAGCACCGGGTTCAGAGTGTCCAGGAGCAGGGGCAGTATAACGCCTTTGGATCCATGCAGATCTTCCAGTCCTGCAGTCCTTTGCATTAGGGTCAGGAAGAGATCATTTGTGCTCCTCTTTCATCACCTTGCCCTTCCAAGGCAGGCAAGACCAGGAGATGATGAGCCATGCTATGCTTCCGCAGTCTCCCTCACGTCAGGGCACTGCACAAGCAAATGCACCCGGTGACTGCATATCTGGTGCCAAGCGAGTGCATTTGGGACCATTCCTGTGTCCCTTTTGGCCTCCAGTCCAGAGAGAGCTGCCAGGGAACTGAGGTGTGTCCAGCCTGCCCAGTTCAAGTTGCAGTAGCTGGTTCTGGCTCCTAAGAGCTGTCAGCATTTCCAGGCATGAGTCCCATCCATCCCTCCCTGTCAACCCTCTCTACAGAATTCACTCCTTAAAGGCTTCCCAGGCGCTTTAGATTTTCTCAGTCTCTGTTTTTAAAGTGTCACTAATTAGTTTTGACCCTGCCTTCAGCAGAACAAAACCTGTTAATAAAAATTAAGTCCCTGTCAAGGAAAAAAACTGAAACTTTTTTTCCAAGAGCCAACACTGTGCACTGAATATTTGCTAAACCTTAATTTCTAGTCAGTCCTGGTGTTTGTTGCTTTGGCTGCTCTGTTCTCACACACAGAGCCAGTCAGGAAGTAGACTTTCCAGTCACAAGGAAAAAAGTTTCTCTCCCTTCACTTCTACTTTTTCTTCCCCTTTTTTCGGTTTTGTTAGGTTTTCTTTTCTGTGTGTGTTTCAAAACACCAAAACCTAACACTAATACAACAGTTTTAACTTTCTGTGTGTGTGTGACCAGAGCATTACAACACGCACCATTACCTATGGACTACATATGATCAGTGTGAATGTCACTCTTGCATCAGGATGAGAAAAAGAAGGAGCACAAAGGTGGTGTGATGCTGCTCCACAGCAGTTTTGTCTCTGGCACAAAATAAGGAAATATACTGGCAAATATTCCTCTCAACATTTCTGCACGAATAAGTTTTTCTGAGATGGACCAGCCCCTGCAGGTTTCAGCAGTGGTGGTGTCCGTCCACACCGGGCTTTGCTGACATTGGCCTTGGCCAGTTCTGTTTGGATCTTGCACAGTTCTGTTTTGTCTTGCACTGCCTAACACAGGTAGGAAGATACCTCTGCTTTGTGCTTATGGCCAGGCTGCTTCTGCTTTGCCACTGTGATCCCTTCAGTGCAGCTGAGCCCCCTGTATCCAGCATGCCCATCAGTTTTACCTGCCTGTGGCTCTTAAGAGGCATTTTTAGTGCCATCTTTCAAGCAAGCAGAACCCAATCTTTGTGGACCAAAAGGAGAGGTCGTACTGCAAGGAACACTGTGACCCTGACATGGCTATTTGTTACAGCTACAAAGATACTTGTGGACATGTGGTGGATATGATGCCTCTGTTTCTCTTTCCCTGAAGAACTGATGATCTCTTGCCTGTGAATCATAAGCTACTGGAGTCCTATTTGGCTTCATTTTATTTTGCAGGTCAAGGGCCCATACTTTGGTTTTCTTCAGCCTTTCACNAAGTGTCACTAATTAGTTTTGACCCTGCCTTCAGCAGAACAAAACCTGTTAATAAAAATTAAGTCCTAGTCAAGGAAAAAAACTGAAACTTTTTTCCCAAGAGCCAACACTGTGCACTGAATATTTGCTAAACCTTAATTTCTAGTCAGTCCTGGTGTTTGTTGCTTTGGCTGCTCTGTTCTCACACACAGAGCCAGTCAGGAAGTAGACTTTCCAGTCACAAGGAAAAAAGTTTCTCTCCCTTCACTTCTACTTTTTCTTCCCCTTTTTTCGGTTTTGTTAGGTTTTCTTTTCTGTGTGTGTTTCAAAACACCAAAACCTAACACTAATACAACAGTTTTAACTTTCTGTGTGTGTGTGACCAGAGCATTACAACACGCACCATTACCTATGGACTACATATGATCAATGTGAATGTCACTCTTGCATCAGGATGAGAAAAAGAAGGAGCACAAAGGTGGTGTGATGCTGCTCCACAGCAGTTTTGTCTCTGGCACAAAATAAGGAAATATACTGGCAAATATTCCTCTCAACATTTCTGCACGAATAAGTTTTTCTGAGATGGACCAGCCCCTGCAGGTTTCAGCAGTGGTGGTGTCCGTCCACACCGGGCTTTGCTGACATTGGCCTTGGCCAGTTCTGTTTGGATCTTGCACAGTTCTGTTTTGTCTTGCACTGCCTAACACAGGTAGGAAGATACCTCTGCTTTGTGCTTATGGCCAGGCTGCTTCTGCTTTGCCACTGTGATCCCTTCAGTGCAGCTGAGCCCCCTGTATCCAGCATGCCCATCAGTTTTACCTGCCTGTGGCTCTTAAGAGGCATTTTTAGTGCCATCTTTCAAGCAAGCAGAACCCAATCTTTGTGGACCAAAAGGAGAGGTCGTACTGCAAGGAACACTGTGACCCTGACATGGCTATTTGTTACAGCTACAAAGATACTTGTGGACATGTGGTGGACATGATGCCTCTGTTTCTCTTTCCCTGAAGAACTGATGATCTCTTGCCTGTGAATCATAAGCTACTGGAGTCCTATTTGGCTTCATTTTATTTTGCAGGTCAAGGGCCCATACTTTGGTTGTCTTCAGCCTTTCACTTCCTCAGTCTCTCACCTGCTTCTTTTAAAGTTCATATTCCTCTCTTTTAGATCCTGTTCCATCTTTTCATACTTATAAACACCTTATCTTCCTTCCAGATCTTGGGTATTTTTGCTTTTTTTCTCATTCCTCATTCTCCTGCTACACTGCTGCTTCCATGTCCCTCCACACCTTCGCCACTGCTCCTAGCTTTCATTGCCTCCTGCTGCTGCATCCTTGTGCTTTCCTCAGTGGAAAATTATTCTGGTGGCTTTCCCCTAAACCTTGAGGACTATTTAGGTCATATACTAGACTCAAAGCAGAGTTATTTAAGACTGTCACCGTGAGGTTTAATCCATACCAGAGAGAGCACTTTGCAAGAAATAAGCAGAGAAAAGGGGAGATAAAGCTAGTCCAGATCCCAAAGTGTTCAACGTAGCAAGATAATATGCAGTCTGAGTGACAATAGCACTTGGTGACAGGAATATAAAGGAAGCAATAAACATCTGAGTTTGTGATGGTGAACCAAACTTGTTAATGGGAGGCAAATTAGTTCATGATGGAGAAGACTAAAAACCAGGATGGAACAGAGACCAGAGATGGAAAAACAGGGTGCTGGTTGATCAGGATGATCACTACATGGATGACCAGTTGCTGGTTCAGAACAGGATCTGCAGTGGTCCCTCAATGCATGTCACAGTGACTGGTGCACCAGTATGACTGTCTGACACAAATCCATGTGACCACTTGCCAAACAGAAAATGGTTGTGCAACATAAGCAGAAAACTAACTTAGCAGGTCAGTCATGTGTCTATCAGGCCTGCTGAAGCTTACGGAAAAGGAAGAGACAGGTCTTGTAAACACTGTGTAATTTAGTGAGGTATAGCATAGAAACAAGATTTATCACAGCAAGTGAATTGTTTTAAAAGTTACAGCGTGCCTCCACTAGAAATTGAATACTTTCAAGTAACACCAATTAAATTGTCGTAGCAATATATATTTTAGGAAACAAAACCATTGTCTTTCCTTGTCTAAGACAGCCTGAGTGCTGCCTTTTCCCAGCAGCATATTATGAAGACAACTGTCTCTTGTCTGGTAACTCATGTTATAAAGACAGAGCCAGGCTAAAGCACAAGTGACAGAGCCATGTACCTCAGGTTTTCCAGTAAGCATCTCACATGTCTTCTAAGAGTCCTTCTAAAAGTGAAGAAAATACTGGAATTGTGTCCTTGGTCTGATATGCAGAAAGTCTGAAAAAAAAAAAAAAAAAGCCAGAGAGACATAAATTCTCTGTGCAACAAAACGTGCATTTGATTTACTTGCTGGCAGGACCTTTCTCACGATGTGCACAGTGGGAGAAAAGGTTGGGTGAGTCACTTCCGAATGCTGCTCCATCGTGGCCCATCACAATGACATTGGCAGTGTCTCCACAACTCCCTTCCTCTCAAATGAAAGCAGTGGTGGCACAGTCCCCCACCCAACTAGCAAATGTTCCTTCTTGGGGTAACCCTCTAAGAAGGGGTTGGCAACTTCGCTGGGAGGTAAGACTGCACTCCTGCCTGTGCTCTCACCTTCCCACAGAAGAAGCTGCCCCATAACTCCCCAGCTACTGAGGTGTCTAAAATTTGTGTTCTCTTTTCAGAATGCAAAATCAAATACAAAGATTTGAGCACTGGACATGCAGAAGTGAACTCTACCTTCAATAAAACGTGGTTTGCTGGAGATTTTTTTTCCCACGTTTCTTCTCACAGAAACAAACTGCTATTCTCACCTGGTGTGCAAAGACATTATCAGAAATAACACAAACAGCGCCAAATGTTGGCAGTGATGCTGTGATACTCTGCTGTGGTCTAGCCTGTAAAACATCACTGACACCTTTGACATGGATGATGTCACTTAGGACCCTTGGGGTTCTTCTCCTGTCCACTCAGCAGTAGTTTCACTCCAAGAATTCTCCAGCAATTCATTTCTGTGGAGTATTGTGGGGGCCACAAGGACTGCCTATGTGCTCACTTGGATGTGATGAACATTTTCAGCCGAAAACAACCCATCCTCAAACCATTCAATTGCAAACAGGTTTTCCTTTTGAAGCTTCCTTACAATTTTCGGAACTAACTAAATCTAAACCAAAGCCTTGTTCCCTAACCTAACGTTTATCACAAAAACTACACAAAAGATTAATTTAGGGCTCAGTGGCTCACATGCTTGGGCCCCAAATGATTTTGTTCTCTGCTTCCACTTTTGACAAAGAAGACTGAAATGTTAAGAGTTAAGTTTGAGCTGGATATGCTTATGAGTTTGGATGGCTGGGTTTTATTTTTATAGTTGAGCTAGAATTGAAAAACAATCCTAGACAGATTAGCCCAGGGCACTCCCCAGCTCCAAGGCTGGTTGCATACCAAGCTTACAAAACACAGGTGCGAGCTAGGAACACGCAGCAGCCAGCAACCGCAGCTTTCACAAAGTCCTCATGGGATCCCTGCTATCCTGAGCTTTTTCAGACTTTATATTGTTCCCTACTCTTTATTTTAGGCTTTGAGAAGCCTGCTGATTCTGGAGTTATATTAGCCATATTCCTGGTCTAAGGTACTCTGGGGTCTGCCATCTTTTCCTTCCTTTCGTCTCATTCCATCCTCTTCCGCTGAAGGATATTTTGTTCATGCACCTGAGAGTGGTCCCTGAGCTACAGGATCAGCTCCCAGGGCAGTGGGGGTCTTTCTCCATCACCCTGCTCCTTTCCAATATCCACTACTGAGCATACACAGGCACGATCACAGAGGAGGACACGAAGGTCACATCCCAGACAGAGGGAGTAAAGCATCAGCTACAGGGGAAAGGGCTCCTTCTTCCTCCCGGCAGAGAAGTTGAGGACTGCAGTGGGAACAGAGCAGGGGCAGAAGTCTCAGGTTCTTTAGCTCTGGGCAGGATTCATAACCTCCAGCCACTTTTCCTCTCCCTTCCTGTTACACTGGGAAAGTATGTGCACACAAACAAAAATGATTTGGGCAAACAAGAACCAGAGAAGCACATCCTTTCAGTTTAAAAACTGCTAAGAAATAATAGTAAGGGAATTAAAAGTGATTTGCATAGAGGCTGAGAGAAATCATCACTTCCAGTAGGATAAAACAGCAAATCCAGAGTGCTGAGCTACCCAAAAAGGTTCCAGGGTAGATGCTGGTGACATTTCAGGGTGCACTCCCAGGCTGTGACAAAAGAGTAAGACCTACAGGAAATGTAAAATCCAAATCAGATATTTATTTCATATTTTTTATTTCAAAACCAGGAAACAACCACATTAATAAGCATAAAAAATCCATTTGAAATATTCACAATGCTGTTACAGAAAAAGAAAATAACAAAGATACCATGTGAGAAAGGCCTACACATTTCGGTCCAAGCCAACACACATCTGATGCAAAGTATGGAATGCTCTTATGCACAGCTGTGGGGGAAATTTCCTAACATACAGATAGCCATATAGAAATATCACGTCTGGATGTGCTGGAGGGTCAAAGGAAGGGTACAGAAATCTATGTAACTGAGCCAAAATATCAGAATTGGGAGAGAAGTCTTATATAATACTTCTGAGAATTAGTATCTGGCATGTAAGCCTGATAAAAAGCTAGGGAAAACTGGATGTAGTATGATTGGATAGTGCAAAGCTGGGGCATTTCAAATTAATTCACAGGAAGCGTTTAACAGCAGCAAATTTTACTGATCTTTGCAACTGTTTCTCATTAGGGAAGGTAGAAATGTCATCACTAGTTACTGAAAATGTCAGACAGACCCCCCCAGAATATACATCAATGGGAATTTCTCTAACCTGCTCTGAAGCATTATGTTGGCAAGAAAGCTTGGGCTATTCATGCTACAAAAGTCTTGCTGTTGTTCCAACCCTTCGAAGGCTTTCTTCCTTTTACCACCTTGGAATCTGTGGGCCTGCCTCTCTTCTAGGATATCCAGTAATGAATTCCAGCAGGTCGACCTGAGTTTGACCGAGTCCAAAAACTGCAGCTTGATCTCAGTAGAGCAGGAGTTTAAATTGGCCCTAACTCTGTGCTACCTTTGGATATTTTGTGGAGGTCTGGACAGGCCCAGGCCTGGAGTCTGTCGCAGAAGGCTGCAGTGAAGTAAAGCTGCCCCTCCTTGACTGCAAGGGTACCCCATGTGCTGCTTTTTGCCTGCCTGACCTGAGCTGTGCTTGCTCGGCAGCCAGGGTGGGGGATACACAAACTCAGCTGCCCAGCAGAACGACAAGCGAGGAGACCGACACTTACTGATGAACAATTACTGCCTGCCACATCCCTTTGAACAGAGGCACAATTACAGAGCTGCACACATCTACAAAGCACACTGGTGAGCACCACGACATCATGCAGACCTTCCAGAGAGGAGATATCGGGCAAAAAACATCTGGCCTTCAACCAAGCAGGGGACTGAGCGCTACATGCCTCTTGCACTGCTGAATTAGCAAATTCCAGTAGCTCTGGTGTCTAGTCCTGCATCTCTACCCTTATGAACTTACATGTACCACAACTGACCATGCCTGTGTTCAGAAGGGTCATGCTACATGCCTCTGTAATATTTAGAGGAGCAACTGCTAAGAAAATACAGCTTTGAAAAATAATTTTTATCCTCACACTCCTTTAAATGACCATCTGCAAATTTCAGACTTTGACATACCAGACTACAACAGAGAAGCCAAAAAGAAATAAAATTAAGAGAAGGCAGGAAAAATTACCTTCTGGTTTGCAATTACCACCTTCAATCATCCACAGAATGCTTAAAACCATGTCTGAAAATATAATCCAACAACACCCATTGTAAGATGCAATATCATACTCTCATCAACACTTGAGAACAATTATTTAAAATAGCCACCAAAAATCCCTAATAACAGAGATTTTAGTGCAGAAACATACCTCTTCCCACAAGTATACAATTCTTTGAATTTCTTTCCAGAGGGCACTAATAACTTCAAGGTGATGTGCATAATTGGCTCTGCTGTACATACCACCTAAAATGCTCAATCTCCTTTTTAGTACCATGTTTCTTCTTTACAGTCTTATTGCACCTCAAGTCTACAGCATCTTTTGTTAGAATAGCTATTTCTCTTAAACTTCTCCAATTTCTTTATCTGTACATTTTTGTACACCATTAAAAAAATAAATATTTACAAAGTGACATACAAATAAATAAACTGAAGTAAAAGTATGCTTTCAGTCTGTCTATACAAAAAAGAAAATAAAAGAGCAGGAAAAAATATGCATGTGACTTGGTCCCCTTTTTCCTGAGGCTAAAAAGAGTGCACACTGGATAGGAAAAAGCAAGATGACTTTTTGGTAAGCTTGCTAAATTCCAGTGTAACACCGTACACACGCACACAGTAGACTCAAAGGGCTGGGGACTTGTTTAGCGGGTCACTTCAACTCACTACAAAAATAGTAATTAGGTTCAAATACATAATGGTCACTGTGTGCATCTTAACCCCAAATGGCCATTTTACGTGAGAAAAGTAAAAATATTGCCAGCTCTTCTCTGTTCTCCTGCTGTTTGTGGCAGGGAAGATGAGATTATTTTTGCGAGTGCCAGGTGCTTTCCAGTATGGCAGATCACCCATATCAGATTTGCCTAATGCTGGCAAGCCTGGCAGAATGGGCGAGCATGTGGGTGGAAAGAAGAAAATAGCAGCAATTGAGGAGGGGAAAAACGTCCCAGTTGTCATGGTTTTCTTTACTCATTCCTTTAATGACTCTTTAAGCATGTAAGAGTTGAAGAATGGGTGTGTCATGGATCTTGGGCAGCTGCTTTGTCAGCTTGTATGCTGTTCAGCTCCACCATGGGGCTCTTCTGGGGTGACGCAGAGGGGTTTGCTCCTCGTCCTTCAAAGCCCCTCGAGATGTCTTCAAAAGTCCTGCCCTTGGTCTCTGGCACTTTGAAGAACGTGAAGACGAAGAAGATGACCAGGAAAACAAGGAAGATGAGGAAGACATAGGAGCCACATAGTTTCTGCAGGGAGGACAAACACAAAAGGTTTTATTTTCAAATTACATGTAAATTCACTTCCTGTTGACAGGTTAAAATTCCAACACCTTTCTCCTTACTGACTTTTTTCTCATCACAGCATTTTTAAAATTGAAATCAAGTTCCTATGGGCTTCTAAAAGTCTTTAATCTTCCTGGGGGTGACCAAAATTGAGGCTTCTAAAGCAAAAGCCCTGATGTCCTAACTAAGATGGCTCTTCCAAATATTTGTAAGCTACAACCAGTTAGGACAGTGGAATATAAGGTGAGCAACAGCTTTCAGTAACAATCATAACACTGACTCAGGGACCTCTGGAAGACTCACCAGCCCTCTTCTCAAAGCAGGGACAACTTCCAGGAGAGGCCAGGTTACTAAAGGTCATATAGTCACATCTCCAAGTCTACAAAGATGCAGATTCTACTACCTTTCTGGGCACCTATTCCAATGCTGCAGTGCTCTCACAGTGCTTTATAAACCGGGACTTACCTCTGCATAGGGGAAGAGCATTCCCACCAAGAAATTGGAGGTCCAGTTGGAACAACCAGCCACTGCCATGGCTGCAGGTCGTGGGCCCTGGCTGAAGAGTTCTGCCACAATGAACCAGGGGATAGGGCCTGGGCCAATCTCAAAAAGAGCCACAAAGCCAAAAGTGGCAACAATGCTGATGTACCTGATCCAGGCCACAGTGTCCTGCAAGGGAACAAAATATGATCAGCACAATGCCATCTCCAGTGTCACAACCTCCTCAGCTGCATTGTGTACACTGTAGCAGTTCCCAGAGTTATAAAACTGCTCTTTCCACTGCATACATGGCTCTAGCCCCAGCTCTACCTGCCTAGAGGGTAGCATTGCAGAGCAAAGCAGATCTGTTGTCTTACAGGTTCCTGCTGGGCTCAGCCTGGACAATAACACTGATCACTCACCTTTAGAGCTAAAGCTATAGTCATAATAGCAGCACACACAGCCATGCCACCCAAGCCAATCAAATGGAGGGTCCGGCGCCCTGCACGCTCCACCAGGAACAGCTGAAAAGGAGAAGGCAGAAGGAAAAAAAATCCATTACTTTGGCAGCGAAAGCAGGACAGGCTCCCTTGCTCACTATTCTGCACCTCTTACTTATCTGCCCGTAAACCTCAGTGACCATGGTGATCTCAGTGCAGGTCACCAGGCTGCTCCATCCTCAGCACAAGTTCTTCCACTCTGGCTGTTGCTACTGCTTTCTCTCATCACTCTTTTCCCCACATGCACGCCTTTTCCACCTTCTCTTTCATCTAAGATAACAACACCTCTTCCTGTCTATCTCTCCTCCCTCCCACCATGCCTTTGATGCACTCCTGTCTTTGCTCCTACAGGTCAGCGCATAGCCCAGTGCTTTGCCACAGCCTGGCTACTCATCTGTAGTCCCACCTGCCAGGGACGGGCCCAGGCAGACACACAGCCCGGTTCCACTCACCGACACCACAGTGAAGACTGTGTTTACCACACCAGCTCCAATGGTGGCATAGACAGGCTGTGTGATACCAGCTCTTTCAAAAATCCCCGTGGAATAATAGAATACCTGGGAAGAGAAGAGAAGGTTGGACACAGTCATGATTCCATGTTTGAGAACGTGTCCCTCATCCTCTGCCTAATGGCTTGCACACCCAGCAGGGAGTTTCTAAGCAGCACTCCACACTATAAAACAGCATGTTTCCAGTCAAGGTTCATTCACTTGATGCAAGGCTGCAGTGCCTTGTGGGGAAAGTGAAAGCCATAATATCCACTTTCCATCTTAGCCATCTTTGCCAGATGACAAAACAGTGACCTCCCGTCAAGGCACAAAGAGGTTTTGGGACTTATAGTTCTCTCCACACCAGTGGCAAGTGCAAGTTTAGCCAGATATAAGGGAGGCCCAGAAGATGGAACAGGAGGGTAACTCACAGCATTGATGCCTGAGAGCTGCTGGGAGAGCTGCAGTATGATGGCAATGATAATGGCTTGACGGTAGTTTGGAGAACGGAAAAGCTCTGGCACAGTTGCTTTCTTTTCCTGGGACATTTTAGCACTTTCTTCTTTCATCTCCTGGATGTCTTGAGACACATCTCGATCACCACGGAGCTTCTGGAGAACTGGAGGGAGGAATCCAAAGATACCAGGTATGAGACACACACCTACTGGCTGCGGGGGCTGGGTGTCCCATCCTGCTGTTGCAGGGAGGGCATGGGAGGAAGACTGAACACCTCCGGTTGGTGTTGAGGCCTGCTGCATGGGAAAGACCAAGCCTCTGTAGACAGCCTTGCTCTTTTCAACCCTGAGGTCAGGGTGCTGTGACCAGCACAGAAACCAGGTCCTGCTCATGTTGATTGATCTCCAAGCTTACGTTTGATCCCAAAATTCTGTTCACACTCTTGCCAGAGCTGACCCCAGCCCTCCAAGCTCCCTGTTAAATGCCAGCCCATTTTCTGCCTTTCAGGAGGAGCTGGCGGAGTAGCAGCAGCTGGTGCTGCTACATCCCCTGCCAGGCCTGGTGCCACTCCTCACGTCTTAATCCCACCTGGAGCCTCTGTTGGGATGCCAGGTTTCTCATGCTTCCTGGCACCGGTGCAACCTAAAGGATGGGAAGGTAGGCCAGGCCTGATGCCCTCCGGGAGTCACACCCTAATCCACCACAGGCTCCAGAATCAGTCCTGGCCTCCCACTCAAGTTCAGTGCAGGCTGGGAGCCAGAACACTGCCCTGCCCCTTTGAGATGAGTTCTTACCTGCTTGGGCTTTCTCCTCCTCCATCTTGTTGATCAGTAGGAAACGGGGGCTTTCAGGGCAGAATAGAAGACCCACACACTGCAGGATTGCCGGGAGGACCGTGAACCCCAAAAGCATTGGCCAAAGTTCTTCAGTGCCCATGATTGACTCCAGTCCAAAAATCTACACCGAGAATAGGAGAGAAATAAGAGTGATTTTAAACACTTCAGTTCCTCACCCCCACCCCATTATGACAGGATCCATATACTGCACCTGATGGCAAGTAAAGCCCTCCTTGCCCTCCCCCAGCCCTCCTTCCCCCTCCCCCCGAGGGCAGGATCAGGTTGTACCAAGCCTACCTGAGCCACCAGGATGCCCACAACAATGCCCAGCTGGTTGAGGGTGCCAAAGGCTCCGCGGACACTGGTGGGTGAGACCTCACTGATGTACATGGGCACAAAGCCGGTGCAGAGGCCACAGAAGATACCAATAATGAAGCGGCCAATAATCAACATCTCCACTGCCTTTGCTGCCTTAGAGAAGGCCATGAGAAGGCCACCAACAAAGGCCAAGACATTCACCAGAAGCATGGAGTTCCTCCTGTCAGGGTAAGGACATCAGGACTGAGCTTAAACTGGCAATACAGTGGGGAAATCATTGGGAAAGGGTAAAGGTAAACCTGCCCATGATCTCCCATCTCAGGGCTGGCAAGAGAATGGAATAATTCCCATTCAGCTCCTGCCTTGGCCTGTAATCCTTATTTTTGCAGCCCGTACATTCCTGCTTCCTCCCCAGACATCCCTTCCCATCTCTGCCCTCTTCCTCCCAACGCTCCTTTGTACAAGGGAAAAATTTTTCAACACCTTGCATCCCTCTTCCCAACCTACCTGCCAAATCTGTTTACAAACAGACTGACTGAGAAGGAGCCGATCATGCCTCCTACTGAGAAGATGGCCACAGAAAGTGACCACAGAGAGGTGAGGAGTTCTTGAGAGACAGCCTTCCCACTCCTGTCTGAGAGGGTTTTGTTGAAAAACTTCTGGATGATCTGCAAGAGGAATCAGGTATAGAGAGTTAAAATGCAGAGGGAAGCGTTTTACACTGGGGAGAGGGGAGACTGCTGTCTTCCTTCTGCTTCCAGCTGCCATGAAAACAGAGATAGACCCACAGAGGCAGCAACAAGTTATACAAGGGGAAGATGAGGGCACAGAAGGAGGAGCTTTCACTGAAGTAGCACTATGATGAGGGAGGGAGTGTTTCACTGAATGGGGGGGCAGGTGGGGTACACATAGGACAGCAGTGCTTATTAAGGGAGACAGGCTTATCTTATGAATATTTCAGATGACGTGAGTCACCGATGGTTCTTGGGTGGAGGTGTGAGACAGCTGGGAGTGAAAGGGAACAAGAAAACATGACCAGTGAGAGGATGGGAACATTTCTGGCAATACCAAAACCCTGGCAGCAGGGATAGGATTTCTGGGATAGAAACAGAGACACGCAAGGCTCCACTGAAGTAAGCCTGAAAAATTGTTTGTGTTTTACATAATGCTGTCCCATGGCGATGTGACAGGGCCACGTCACTGATTTCCCGGGCATCCTCTTAGCTAGTGAGGTAAATTCTGGCATGGGCTGTGGTGGGGACAGAGTGTCTGCCCCCAGCAGATGGCAGCAGGACATTAGCTAGGGAGGACCGACCCCATCCCCCATCCCGTCGTCAACATCTCTTCCAGAAGAACGGGTGGATGTGGTATTCGTGACTCAGTTCTTGACAGAGGAACCATCTTAAAGTTACATGAAAACCACATCTCTAATTTTCTTCACCTCTTGTTTCTTACAGTCATGGGATGATTTGGTCAGAACGCCCAAGTCACAACCCTTTTACAAGCACTGAATCTATACTTAACACAAGGAATGAATAAACAAGTAAAATAAAGAAACTGAAATAAACTAAATTAGGGCAGCTGTAATTCCTACTAACCCTTAACTGTTTCCTGCACACTGTGCTCTGCATGCCTTCTGCCATGGTTGGTTTATCCTGACTCAAAACTAAAGTGGCTCACATTCCTCCACACACCACATATGGCAGATGGAGCCCTCCTGCCCTTCCTATGCTCCTAATTAAAAGAATTAACCCGTTTGTTCTCTCTCCTCCCCCAAAAGTCTGCCCTTCCTATTCAATGTTGTATTTGAAAGGGGGTTTTAAATGCCTTATTGACTTCATAAACCAGAACCAAATTATTGGCTGCTTGGGAGACAGTCCCTCTCCTTTCTACACCAATCAGCCCCTCACACATCCCACCTCATTCTTCCTCTCACCTTCTCAGGTGCATTAATTACACCAGTGTTGTACCCAAACTGGAGAGATCCAATGGCAGCAATGCAAACCGCATAGACAAGAGGTGCTGTGATTTTCTGTGGAAAGAGAGGGAACAATTATTTAGTTATGTTGGCTTTCTACACAACTTAGGTTTCTTGTCAGCATAAACTGCAGCTGCAGCTCATAGGTGCCATGTGCAAGGGCTCTGAGGGCAAGGAATGGGCTTTTTTTCAGCAAGGGTGGGTACCAGTAGCATCCCTTGCATCCCTCTCCCTTGGAAAGGGAGAAGCAACAGTACAGCAGGAAAAGTTCTGTGACTACAAGCAGGAGGGCTTGTCAGGGCCTCCCCTTTATTATCTCCTGACCTTCAGCAACTATTCTCAGCTCATTAGTAATGAATACACTGGCTGTATTAGTGGCTGTTATTTTGGGTTGATCTGCTTTACAGAAGCTTTTGCTGAGCTCTGGCACGTCATGAAAGAGGGGTCTAACTCTTCACAGTGCCATCTGACAAGTTCCCATAAACTGAGTCTCAGATCTGCCCATGAGCTACACTGGCAGTCACTCATAACAGTTACAACACGCATTCTTCAGCCGCAACAGGCTTGTTTTTCCCAGGCTAGAGCTTCCCAACCCTGCCCCAGGGCACCTGGCAGAGCAGCATGCCTCAAGAGGTGGCAGCAGTTGCTACCAAGCTTCCAGTCTATTTTTCTTAAGCTGTGGCAATAGTTGGTATTTTAAATGATGTACACTCCCTGGAACTTCAGTATACCTGAATCTCTATTAAATCAAAATAAAAACTGCTGAGCCCTCAGAGCCATAGGGAAAGCCGGAAGGTCCAACCTCAGAAGTCCCACAGACTGAGAAATTTAAGTGTCAGCGAAAAGCATCTGACATTTTATTCATTTTTAAAGCCTGTGACATTTAAGCCAGCTCTGAGTGAGGGAGGTGTGGGGGAGCAGGTGACTCAGGAGTTGGCACTTAAACAGCCAGTGCTTGAGTTGGCACAATTTGGAAAGATTGTGTTCCTTCCCATCTCAGGAGGTTTGGAAGCTTTTCTAAAAATATTAACAGTTCCTTTTCCAAGACTTTCCAATTACTGTCCTTAAGCCTGGCAGAGTAAATACTTGGTGGGGCCTACTGTCACAGCTCTTCCAGTCTCTCACTTTCTAGCTCAGCTCCAAGAGTAGTGGCTCTCAAACTGCACAAAGTTTTTGACCATAACCTTCTGTCAGTGCTCATGCCACCTTCACCAATCTTTCAAGTCAAGCACGTATGTGCTTCTGGCCTGCACAATCTTCAGACATGACCAGTTCAGCCTCAATAAACAGAAATTGGGGAAATTACTCTCAGCCATGGTTTCCTCCACGTACATCACGTAAATGTCCTCCTGCCCGGGTCAGTGGTGGAGACACAGTGGACAAGGGGCAGATGAGCACAGAGGAAGTATCACACCCGAACACACCCTAGGCCGTCCAGACACTCTCCCAGGCATCCTGTGACCGCTCCCCTCATTTTTATCTCAAGGAAATTTGGCACAGAACCACAAGGACACAGTTCTCTCAAAGCATCTGGATGCCTGCATTATAATATCTAAGCAGTTTTAGGACGNGATCTAAGCTGACCCTTTTCTTCTGGGAGCCACAAGGTGCCTGCTTTCTGGGTACCCCTCACTTACATGGTACATAAATAAGATGTAAGGAGTTGAGTTGTTCTACCCTCTTTCATACTTCCTTCTCCTGGCTGTTGCCTGCTATTCATCTCCTACCCAGCTTCCCACCACCTAGACATCACATGGCATGACCCATCCCCTCCAGTGAGCCAGACTGTGATCTAGTGTATGGATCATTTGTTAATGCTCCAAGTGCCTCGCTTCCCAAAAGGCAAACAGGGAGCTCAGAAATAGCACAGCTACACCCACTCTATCTAAAGGCTCAAGGCTGAAGTCTGTACACTAGCACGGTATTCAAACCACCGCCCCTCCCTCCGACCACAGGCATCGGCAGCATTCATTTCCCAGGAGATGCTCCTCACCAGCTACCCTCCTTCACTGGCTGCAACCCCAGAGCTGTACAACTTGTTGAGCCCGGCAGGAGCGGCCTCTCCGCGCTTCTCTGAGCGACCTTGACCAGACGCTCTCCTTTCCTCTGCCTCACCCTCTCACGCTGTCCTCTCTCCCAGCACTATGGAGATGAGAGCCCCGGCCTCCTCCAAATCTGGCTGCTCCCGTGTAATTCCCCGGCATCCCGCACCAGGTTCAGCTGGGTATTTGCTGTCTCCCTTACTACGTTCAAACATACGCAGCCATGAGCTCACTCCGCTGCTGCACACCTCACTCGCAGCTGCAGATGAGCAGATATCGACAAATGTCCCCTGCCTTCCATATGAGAAGGAAGGGAAGGCCGTGCTCTGCCACCTTCTTGAAATTTCAAAATGCCTTTATAAGCCATACCACCACCACCACAAAAATGTTTTTAAGAGCAATCCCCCGTTTAGCATCCTAAACCCTGGGATAAACCGAGTGCGGTGCCGCCAGCGAAATAAACCTCGTGATCGATACCCTACAACGCGGACAGCATCATGTGCATCATCAGGCCACGCGCACGAAACCGGATCGATCTCGCGACCTGCCACAACCTCTCCCGAACCGCGCGCTCCTCCCCCCCACCCGCTCCCGCACACACCGGCCGAAGGGCCGAGCAGCGGCCCTGCCGGGACCACCGCCGCACCCATCCCCACTGCGACCCGCAGACACCCGGCGGCGGCCACGAACCCCGGCCGCACGCCGGTCGCATCCCTCCCCACCGGCCCTCCGCCGAAGCTCGCGGGGACCCGAGCGATGGAAAAGAAGGCGAGAAGGAGCCCGCGTTGGCCTCCCTACCTTTTTGGCATCCATGGTCGGAGGCTCCCGGAGCACGACTGCCGGCGAACGGCCGCCCGTGCGCACCTAACGGAACCCGCGAGAGGCGGCGGCTCCGCCCTCGCCCGCTCCCGAGACAGCCGCGAGCCCGCCCCGCGCACGCCTCCGCCTGCACAGCGCGCATTTATGGGCACAGCCGTGAGAGGGGAGGCGGGGAGCAGACGGTGGGGAGGGACGGGATGGGGCGGATCGGATCGAGACGCGGAGGGGCGGGGCTGCTGCTGGGCATCTCCTCGTTGTGAGAAGAAAATTTTAAAAAACCAACACCTAAAAGCTCAGCAATCAGGAAACGCCCTCCGGAGCTTACGCGCCTCCGTGACGGGACTCTGCGTGCGGGGCAGCCGGGCGGTGATGGAGCGGGCCGGGCTTGGCCAGCGGGCCGGGCGGCCACGGAGCGGCGGCCCCGCGCCCCAGGGACCGCACAAGGACCCGCCGCGCCTCGGATGCCACGCGCGAAACGCCGGCTCATGGCACAATCAATGCTTTGCACCGACAGCAGCTGCGTGACGTAAAGCGACGTCTTTATTTGTTATTTGTTGTATTTAAAAATAAATATCTTTTATTATTCTGTCTGTAAGCCAAAGCAGCAAGGCCGGCAGTGACGGTGCAGAGGCAGCCACACAAACAGCACGGGCAGAAGCCTGAAGTCAAATGCTGTGCTCTGCGGGTGTTCCTCCCACCTCGCAAAGCTGTGGATGAAGTAGGGCTCTGGATGGCTGGGTTTCAGGGATTTGTTCGTCTGGTTGCCAAAAAGATATTTTTCATGCGATGCTAGAATCTACGGGGGGCAAAGCTGAAGCTGAATCTAGTCCCAGCCTTATACCCTTCCTTACAAGGGCACGTAGTGACAAGACACGGGGGAATGACTTCAAAATGACAGAGGGCAGGTTTAGATTAGATAATAGGAAAAAATTCTTTACTGTGAGGGTGGTAAGGCACTGGCAGAGATAGCCCAGAGAAACTGTGGATGCCCCATCCCTGGAAGTGCATAAGGCCAGGTTGGACTGGGCTTAGAGAAAAAAAAAAGTTAAAAGTGTCACGGCCCATGGCAGGGAGATTGAAACAAGATGATTTTTAAGGTCCTCACCAACTCAAACCATTTGATGAGTCTATGATGCAAACACTACTGTGCTCCACATTTACTGTTCATCCTTCAGATCAAACAATTGCCAAACTCTTCCAGGAGAATAACGAAGAGCTGTGCTCTGAATCAAGCAAAAGTGCTGCAAATAATAAAAGTCTTCACTGAATTAAGACTCTGTCAAGGACTTTGACTTCAGAAAACAGCAGCGGCTGAGAGCTAGGGCTGGGGGCAAGGACAGTGGGAAAAAGGCTGACTTACTCTGTGTTTTATTAGGAAAAATACCTTGAGACCGGACACTACTTTTGCCATAAAATTCTGGGGAACTGGAACAATCACATTTTAAATTCGATTCTGCTGTTTATTTGGTGTTGTCATCTGGCCACACATAACTGAAAATTAACAGGTCAAAGATTTCCCTCACTCACTCTCAGAAACACACGTTTATTTTATGGCATTTATGAGGGTGAATGTTAAAACACCCTCATGGAGTATTTATGTGTTATATTTATTCGATAAATATCTCACGGGTATTCTGTGTGTTGCTGTTAAAATATTATTGCCAGGAAAAAAAAAAAAAAAAAGCGTGGAGGGACATGGGATGCCTGCACAGTCTTTCTTTGCGTGACAAAAGCTCCTCTTCACACCCACAAAGGAGCACGGAGAGACAATGGCAGAAGGAGGACCCCAGCTAACACTGCCCCAGCTACTTCCAGGCCCCTCACAAGAGCCATTAGCACATCAAAGGTTCCATTTTCATACACCCGGAGGAAAACAGGGACACAATGCCAGGTGACAACCCAGATTAAGGACACCCTGCCTGGGCCGGCAGCTCAGGAGAGCCATCAGCCCAGGTGTGAAATTCACCACAAAGCCAAAGCTGGGGCACCTTTCAAACAGTGAAAGAGGCGGTGCTGTGTACAGGGGCACGGACACCTTACAGGATGCAGGGGAAGAACATTTTGAGATTGCACAGGACTTACTATGGGATGTTTGGGGGAGGTAACAAAGAGGGGAAAGGGACAGTTGCTTGAAAACTTTTGGCTGACCAGCACAAGTGTCCAGCCTTGTCCGGGGCTTGGTTAGCCCAGTTTGGCCTATCTCGTTATTAAATTCCGTTTTTAGCTCTGAGGTGCTCTCTGTAGGGGTGAGTACCACTGATATCTGCTTGTCTCTAAGGGTGAGGCCATGCCAGGTTGGCTCCTGGGGGGACCAGGAGTGTCCTGGCCATCCATGCACACAGCTCTGTGTGTGTACCAGCAGCAGGAGTGGGGCTGCAGCACCAGAGAGACTGGTGTCTGTGGTCAGACTGTCAGAGCCCAGCTCCTTGGAAGGGTCCACCTCATCATATTTACATGTGTGCATAAACATGTGTATTTCCCACTGCTGGAGCTCCATCCTGCTCCTTCTGTGAGGTCTCTGGTGCTGTTTGTGTCAATGTGTGTCTGTGTAGCTCTGTGAGGCAGCCGTGTGTCCGTGTGCCTGTGCAGCGTGTATGTGTGGGCTTATGCACGTGCCTACAGGGAATACACTGGGAGCAAGGAGCTGTGTCACCTCTGTCAGGCTGACGGGTCCAGCCTAATTCCCTAACACTTCGTTTGAGTAATGCTGGCTCGAATTTTCCTTTTTCCTAGCTTATTTTCCATTTGTTTGCAAGCACGGCACACTCCACGTTGAATCTGCTCACCCAGCTGTCCCAAACTCTGGCATTAGCTCTGGAAATACTCATTTACTGGTTAGTGGGGAAAGTTGCCATATTTGTGGAGGCTTTAAGCATATTCACATTTCAGAGACAATTTTTGGACTGCATTCTTCTGAAATGTCCTCATTCGTTGTTTATTCTTAACCCACATAAGTCTGTTGCAAATGCTGAGCAATCCAAACTTCAAGATTAGATTAAATACATACATAGCTACCGGTCCAATTTAGAAGCAATAAAAGTTTAGCTGGAAATTAAATCTCTAACAAATAATGCAGAATAAGTGGGTAGCACATCTTTATTTTACAGCCCTGGAGAAGTAAACAGTAATAAAAAAGACTTTTCTTTCTCAAGCTCAGAATGCATCACTGAACCCCAATTTCCCTGAAGAATGTGGGAGGAAATACCCATTTCAGCGAGTTTTGCCCCTGTGTGCTCAAGTATCTAGATCTGAAGTTCGTATCACAGCCTGTTCCTCCTAAATACCAGTTTTGTTTCTGTCCTGGGACACACACCTACCTCCCACAGCACGGCTAATTCTTCTGGAGATCAGCTGTTGGGGGAAGCACCTTAACGCCTCCTCAGCAGAGCTATCTAACACCGCACCAAGTAAAACCATTCACCCAGTGTTTTTGTGAATGTAGTACCGGTGTATTATGCAGAGTGCAGTAACCGTGCCAGGATGGAGGCCCAGTGCATGTGGGCAGCCAGACCTAAGGTTGCGAGGGGAAGGGCCAGGCAGAACCGGTCCCGGGTAGAACTTGATGCTGGCTGCCCCACATTAAACACGGTATCCTAACCACAGAGCTATGGGGATTGGGAAAGGCTTGTCTTTTGCTTGACAAGCTTTTTTCTTTTTGCCTTTGAGAACACTTGCATGTCTAAACTAGTGCATGCCAACTAGCATTTCATTTCCAGGGAGCTTACATTTTCTGAGGAGAGCTGGTTTAATCAGAGAATCCCTACCTAATATTAAGCAAGAGCCCCAGTAATGGGCAAGCCTGTTCTTATTTTATCTCAGGGACTGGAGCTGGCATGTGACCCCACAGGAGCACCTCGCTGTGGCTTTTGGGGAACGTCTGTGGAGGTCCAGCAGGTACAGTTCTCTGGCAAACACATTTCATATACACAAGGCCTTGGCTCAAGGCACAGATGAGGAGAAGGTGCCAAAAATTAGGTGCTAAAAAATTTTTAAACCTACCATTTTTGATCCTGTCCATGCCTCTACAAGCTAATGGGAACACAGACTGATCAACGGGGATTGATCAACCACAGGATCGTAACACTGCTGTCCAAGCTCCCAGCAAGCTATATTTCACCCGCTTTATTGAATCTGCCCAAGCTGCAGCTCAGTGGTGCTGCCCCATGTGATGAAGCTCTTTCCAGTCTCTCTTTCGCCTCCAGATTTAGCGAATCCTATCTCGTGTTTCTTCTTATTTTGCCTGGAGAACAAATTCTTCAGAGATAAGAGGAGCAGGGACAAGGAGGATTATTATGCAGTGTTTGCCTTGAGAGCTGATTTTGTGCTTCTCTGTTTGTTGTGTTTATAACAAAAGACCATTCAGAACAAAGGAGAGAGAATGAGAGCCAGCATGGGCCAGATGCTTCCCCCTCAAGCCATGAGTAACTTTTATTGTTGAGAGGAGGTTAGGAGGAGGGGGGGAAGAAAAGGAGGAAAGATAAAAGAGAAACAAGATGATGGGTGGGATGTAGGTTGGCCTGTAAACAACAGGAGGTTAAGCGAGTGAGAAAAGAACCAAAGAAAGACAGAAGGCAAAAACAAAAGGACATAATGAGGTGAAGAAAGAAAATACTAAAGTAGATTAGAAGGGCAAGGCAGAGGAATAGAAAAGGAAGGAAAAGGCAGCAGCAAAATACCAGAGGAAAAAGGATAACTTGTGAATAGTCAGAAAAGATGAACAGAGAGGTAGAGGAGGAAGCTGCAAAATTACCCAACTAAAAGAGCACAGACATAGCACTGGAGAGATCACTGCAGTAAATCAAAGCCACCTTTAAATTCTGCCCTCAACCACGGTGCAGTGTAGGCTGAAGGTACTGTCTTGAAAACTTTGGTGATTAAACTGGCCAGTTAATCTGAAGTAAACTGAAGTTAAAAGTTTTAATACTTTCACCGTTGCTTTCAAAAGGGGAAGTATCTGTTGTAAAAAAAAAAAATCAGCGGAAAACAATATTTAATGCTTTAACAATGATTCACAAAGAGGAAGTAACCTTATTAAAAGAATGAATACTTCTGCAGAAACTCACATGCTGGAGAGGAAACCAGCATCACTTTCAAAATTCTCTCCTGGTGCTATGTGAGAAACGTGACAACCCCCTGAAAGTCATCTAAGATTTCAAAGTCCCATTTCCTATAATGCTTCAGGCCTTGTCCTCTTCTTTTGCTCTGACTGGAAGAAGATTCCTGGCCAACATCTAGGCCACAAGACTGCTTTTTCTCCTGATTGATGTTGCCTTGTGAAACCAGGCTTTCTAGCAAAGAGGAGCTATATACCTGTACATCTGCCTTTTCTTGTGCTATTTATCTTGTTTTATTCTAACACTGGTCCATATCTCAGAATAGCAGTAATTAAGTATATGCATGTGACCCACAGAGAATGTTATAAATACATTTTTTTTTTACCACAAGCAACTGCCCTTCTTATGATCTCTCAGAGTTTTTGCCTCCTTTTCTCTGGAATATACAGGTGAACTACAACTGAAACTGCCCCAAAACCCATGTCCCAGTCGTGAACTGGGATGCTGCAGCATTTGGGGTGGTGGAGACAGCAGCAGGGCTGTGATAGGAGCTCAGGGGTGAGCTAGCAGGAGGCTGTAGGGCTGCAGGAGTGAGAGGCTTTGGCCAAAATATATGTGGTGTGGGTTTTTTACCTATGTCACTGCATCTCACTGTGTTTTCCTCCACCCTGATCAAGAAACTATATTGGAAGGGCAGTGTAAGAAACCAGCCTGGGTAATGAAGTTCAATTAAAGCCTATCAGCATAAGCAGAGATTAAAAAAAATTGTACCAAGCTGTAAAATTACAAAGAAAATTTCCTAGCAAAGTCCTGAGCAGCAGCATAGCTATAGGAAGATCCATCCAGTTCAGGAGAGTGGTTGGACTAGGGGTTGGTTCGTGAGAGTTCTGGAGAGGAACAGAAGGTATGTGGGAATAGATAGAGGGAATTAGGGCTGCCAGTCATCTGAGCCCCCCTTCCTTCTTACTCCTTTTCCCAAGGGCTGAACAGTACATGCATAAGGGCTGGGTTGTTTTTGATAAATCTTCACAAAACTAATCTTTACTTCATACTGCTCAAGAAATTACTATATTCAGATGGCAAAATGTTATTTCTTAAGGAGGGTGAGATACAGTTTTTCTCTGGAAGACAAAAGAAGAGACTGTCTTTGGTACATGTGGGACACCGTGCCAGCCTGAGGAAAGGACGATGGGAAGTTTGATGAATGCAGCTCGACGATGTGCTCTGGCTGCTTAACCAGCTGCAGTGTTTCAGTCACACAGATACCGATCAGAAAGCAGACGTTTCCTCACATTTTATGCCCAGCCTGGTCATTCCAGCACCAGTGGAATAGGTGCTAGGGAATGCTGCTGGCTGGCACGCAGAGCCAGTCTGGGCCTGCACCCATGGCACGGAGTGGAGGTGTTTCATCAGTGGGAGCTGCCTTATCTCACGTCCCCATTTAGGCACGCTCCTCACACCCCAGCATTAGTAAGAGAAAACTACAGCAGGGCCAGCGCATACACACTGAGTGTGCAGAGCTGAACCCACCCACTAGACCCACACACGCCCCAGCAAACACACACATTAACACACGTACATTGACACCGCAGCTCAGGCACAAACACACACACACACCGGGCACAAGCAGAGCTGCGGATTCTCAAGCACCACTTCTCAAGGCATTTCTCACCCAGCCACGTTCTGCTCCCAGGTGCCTGACCCGAACACACTACATTTTCGCAGCAGAGTGAAGGAGTGTAGCCTGGGGCGGAGGGGAACAGAGACTGTGAAAATGGCTGAGATCACAAGTAATTAGGGCAGCAGGATTCCCAGGAAAGGAACAAAGCCCCTGGCTAACCCTTTTCCACTCCCCTCACCACTGTAATCTAAAGTTAGCTGTAAACACTCAGCGGGACCTGAGCCTCCCCTGTCCCTATGCGGGCTAACAATGGCTAAACCAATCTAGGGCACCGGGGTTTATCATTCCTCTCCCAGCACGGGATGCTCTGAGCTGCCCCGGGGCAGTGCTCCCCTCTCCGCCCAAGCACAGCACGCCGTGCTTGCTGCTCTGTCACCAGGAGCAGCCCATGGCAGGTCTAAAAAAAAAGGGGCGATGGGAAGAGTGCTCCAAAACCCCGCACACTGCTCCTGTGCAGAGACCGAGGCAGAGCAGATGAGTGAGGAAAGACGAGATTAAACCGGTCTTCAGGAAGAGCTGCCTTATGCAGCCAGTCCTGCTCCCTATTGCCGGCAGGGTCAACCACCAGAAAGGGAGCAGGAGGAATTCCAGCATNTTGGCCTTTTCCTCGCTGGGACAGGACAGAACGTTCCGTGAGTGCGGGGCAATCCCCAGCAGGCTCCACCCCCCGGCCCCATCCATCCCATCCCATCCCATCCCATCCCATCCCGGCAGTTCTGCCCTGCTCCCCCTCAGAAACAGGTGCCAGCAAACCAGGGTGGGCATCTCTCCTATATTCTCCCCTCATACTTCTTCCTTTTCAGGGGAATACCACATTTCCTGATTTGTGCTCTCTTGTCTCTTCCCCAGCCCCCTTTCTCACCCTCCAGTGATGCTGCCCTGCTCATGTAAACCCATCTGGCTCTTGTATTGCTCCCTCTGGGTGCTCCACACGCCCTCTGTCCTCCCCCAGGATCATTCCTGCACCCTTTCATGGCTCACTTGCACTCCTACACACGCGTGTACCTGCTTGCCCGTGGCCCTCGTCACCCCTTTGAAAACCAGAGTGGTTGCATTCAGCCAGCCTACCTGTTGCAAGGATGCTGTGCACAGCTTCCCAGGTGTGTTTTGGTGGGCAGGTGGAGGATTCTCTGGGGCCTGTTGCATTACAGTTGCATTGCTATATAAAATGTTCATACCTGAGTAACTTTATGTTCTGATACATAAACAGGCACATGATATGTGATGTTGTATACCTGTACAAACATCAGCATGCCTGAGATTACCAGTGCATGAATTCATAATAATAATAATATCATAATAATAAAATGTGTACGTTTTACTTCATGTCCGTATATATATTTATGCACACACTTCTATTTCTGAGCATGCATTTAAATACCGGAAGATTTTTGGACACATGCTAATATGTACATACAAAGGCATGTACATACACGTGATCACATGAGTGTATACATAATATGTAGTTGTATCTCTATTTCTGCTTGCATATCTCTGCTCACTCGCATTCATATAGCTACTATATTTGTTTTTATATATGTGTTTCTGTGTACTGGTAATCACCTATTCCCTCTTTGAAAGCCTTTATTTTTATTGTTTATTTCTACTGGGCAAAGTTTACCCAAAGTTCAACTTTCACATTCATAAAAATAAAAACAAAATCCTAAAGGGGAACTTCTGTAGGTAATGAAGAAGGGGTTTTTTTCCCTCGTATTTTGTTGTGCAAAAGTATCACTCCTTACAGTGATAAGGTCTCAAACCCGGAAAAAGGGAGAGCTTGAACAGTAAAGATAAGATTTTTCTGAAAGCATTAAGAAAGGTAATGCTATTGACCAAATCCTCAAAAGAAATCTGTCCCTTTCCAACCAGATGTGAAGGGCAATGCTTTTAATATTTTACATGACCATTTGCAACAGGGTAGGTAACAAGTGCTGCTCTGCACAGCTTTGCAGTGAAATGTCAGGAGACCTTCTCTGTCCTCTCCATTGGCAGCTCCCTGGCGAGATTCCTGGGAGACACACATAGGAGCTGTGGCTGCTCTGGCCCAGGCCTCTCCAGAGAAAGCTCTGGGAACTGGAGAGGTCACAGGCCTGGCTGCATGGCCTCCTCTTTCCAATCCACATTAACTCCAGCAAGTTCTCTTCCCATAATGTTGTTTGCTCTGAAACAGCTGTTGCTGTGGCCCTGTTTCTCAGCAAGGTACAGGTCACCTGCTCAGAGGTCAGGAACCAATAATAAGCTTTGACAAACATCTCCAGTGCTGACAAGCTTTGGGTTCAAGTTCCCCAGAGACAAGACAGCTTGTAGGAAACAGGCTCAGCACCACTCCATGGCTTTTGCTCTATGAGAGCAACAACACCCACGAGAAAGCATCGATACCACTTGTTCCAGTAGGGGCTTCACTCTTGGAGTCATTCCTTCAAGGGGCTGGGGCAGACTGTACAAGTATGTACTGCATGGAAAACACCATCACAGTTGGTTCTGACCCTGCTGCAATCTGCATGAGCTGACTGGCAGTGGACAGGACAGCAGGGATGAGCTGCCCATCCCACAGCTCCAGGTAGGGCTGAGGCAGTGTTCACAGGCGAAGTCACCACACATCTTTCCAGGAGGCAAAGTGCTTGGCCTCAGGTCAGTGCTTCTGCACAGATTTGTTCCAGTTTAATTGACCAGGTGGGAACAGGGTGCACTTTGTTTGAAAGACATTATACTGCTGAATTAGCTCTCCTGCCAAGTGCATTATCGCTCTACAAACAATGTGAGTATGGGGAAATGCACCTGGGAAAGCAGAGACTAGATGCATGAGGAAGAGTGTAGATTCCTCTGTTGATGACACAGATAAGTAGAACTGGCCATTCCCCAGCTCAGCCATTGAACTAAAGAAATGAGATGGCAGGTCCAGGACAGCAAGGAGCTCGAAGTCAGGGACTACGCACTGGCCAGTCCAACATCCCTGGCTACTGACAGAGCTACAGGAATGGTAATCAGGGGACATATGGGGGAAACCATCCATGTGGAAAGACTGGGGAACCCACCCAGCCTTTAAACTTTGTATCTTCAGCCAGTGGTCTTCTTGCCACTAAGCCCGAATTTTAAACATCAGTAGTTCCCTTTCTACAAAACTCTGCCTCAGGCAGGCCCAGATGTCATGTCTGGACCCACTGGCCAAGTGCCTTGGTTTCAGCATGTCACATAACCCTCCTTTAGCCAGCTCCTGGCACCCCCTGCATTTGTGCCTTCACCCTCTCAGGCTGACTGTCTTCTTTTTCCCTTCTTTCTCTTTCTTCAGGTCTGCTTCCATCTCTTTGTGGTTTCTCCGTCTGTCCTTTTCCCTACTGCTGTGTCTGTGTTATCATTCTATACTGTCTGTACATCTTTCTATACACTCTCCCCTCAGCACATATCTCCTCTTTGCCCTTCACATCAGTGGCTCCTCCTTTCCCAGCCACACTCCCTCTCATCATTCCCCCCATCATTTTTCACTGTGTGTGCATCCCTATTCCTCCTCCAGCCTCTGCTGCTGTGATCCCTCACTTGCATCCCAAGGTCCCTTGTGAAAGGATGTCATGGTCTTTATAGGGTTAAAAGCAGGAGTGGGGGTGGGGAGCTGCCCTTCTCTGTCCTTGATTAGGGCCATCAGCCTTTTGGGAGGCAGCAGGTGGCCCGAGGGAGCTGGGCTGCATCCTCATGCAGTCTCTCACGTCCTCAGCACTTAGGGGAGTGCAGCAGCCCTGCTATCAGCAGTGCCAGTGCCAGACTGGAGGGAAGGAGGGAGGCCATGTAAAGCAGACTTTTTGGCAGACACAGCCAGTACCACATGTGGAAACCTCAAACACACGAGGATTGAAGAGGATTGATACGGTGAGCGACTGTACTTTATGCAGTTGGAGGATATTAAGTGTCATTTTCCTTGTACTCAGCTGCTCTGCAGAGGCCCCTTGGTCCCCCACGCTGCTCGTGTGTTCCTCTGGCTTCAATGAGGCTCCTCGAGGCCTTTCCACATTATATCACGGAGTCCCTCCTGGTAATCCTCACTCTGACCCACCTATTCACACATATGTATGTGCATATCTCAGATCCCCAAGCAGCTGAATTTCTAAAGAAGTGAATACCTCACAGCAGCCAGTCTGACAGACATCCGCCCTGGAAAACCGAATCTCCCTGGCAATGGGAGTGTGAAGAGACAGACAAAACAGAATTAGATTTTTCAGGAGTAAGAGCAAGGAGCAGGCATCTCCTGTCAAGACATCCACATACCCTCCACTCAAAAACACAGCAGGACAATTTCGGGGGTAGGAATAAAACATGCCAAAAACAAAGGGCATCTGGCTGAGTGAGACTAGGCATTGAAATTTAGGTGTGGTATCAGAGACTATGCCTTTGAGCTAAAGTCCCCCAGCTGAAGGACTGCTGTGTTACTCCTACTTCTGGTACAGCCCGTTGGAACCTGATAGGAGATAGGGCAGCATCTTGCCAGATTCTCAGTCTTCAGGGGATCACAGAACAATATGTCAAGTGCTCAAAATATGTCACTAATTGCACAGCCTCTCCCATCCACAATGCATATACACATTACACCACTCCTGGAGCACTGTAGGATCTGGACATCTGACAGTTTTGATTTTTCACAGCACTCCACTGAAAGGAGGAAAGAGCCTTTATCAGATGTTAAACTGATAAAGAAAGACAAACAAAAAGCAGATCCCAGCCGGAGATGCCACAATGCTGAGCACTGCAGCACTGGGACTTTCTCAGTCCCTTAAATGGAAACCAAGAGCCCAGAAGGAGAAAAAAAAAAATACCCCGGGGAGCCATAATACAAAATGACACAGAAGAAAATAGTAAATCCCAGCACTCTCCAGGTTACACTGCAGCAGTCAGGACTGCTGAGAGGCGCCTTCCTTCAGAGGGGCAGCCTGCAACCTCTGCTTTCCTGAACCTGCACTCACCCCTCTCTTTACTTCTTAAAAAAAAGAGCAATTCTTCAGTAGTTGCTTTCCCTCCGCTGACAGGGTAGCTCTATGGTTAGTGCAATACCCCAGAACAAGAGACCAGTGTTCAGCTTCTCCATTAAGGGGCCCATTTTTTACATTCCTAGACATGGTGTTCATAGATCCACAAGTTGCTACGGAAGGACAAACCCACTCACCGTGCTGCTCTGAATGCCTGATTAAGTCTCAAAACCACCTGTTGTAGTCTTTAGAATATTCACATGCTCTGCCTAATAAATTCGAACACGTTCATGGTGAAAAAAGACTAGGAGCCAAGATCACCTGCTTTCTCTACCTATGCCAGGTAAGGCAGGAATCGGGCTGCCTCATACCCAATGCATCCTTAATTATCCTTTGTATGGGGATATGTCCCACTGCCCGACCCAGTTCTTAGGGTCTCCACCACTCCAGCTGCCTCCAGTGGTGAGACAGGCTTCCTATGGAGGCTTTTTTAAAATGAAATCATACTAATCACCATTGCATTTCATGTCATGTCTGACGTCTAGTAGGGAAGCAAACAGTACTTTCAGAAATAAAGCAATGACAAAAATTTGCCTCCAGCACATGATAGTCACTGAGTGTAGTTTTTTTGGAACATGTTGTTTTAGGTGTGGTTACCTAAATGCTGCCTCTATCCCCCTTCAGATCCATAAGCCCCTGCATTGAAGTCTGCCTAAACTGACAAGCAAGCCAGTACCTGTCTGAAGAGCAAGCAGTGGTGGAGTGCAGCCTGTTTACACCTAATTCTTAGCTCCAGCCAGTGTCCTGGCACTCCAGCCACTGTAACAATTCTTTTCTGCAACTTTAACTCTCATCTGTTTTTCTAGATCTTGTGGCAGCACAGTGACTGAGATAATAAAACAGAAAAAGAGATTAAGAAGAATTGAAGCAAAAAAAAGGGGAAGGAAATATGTCTTACAGAAAATGGACAGGAAAAGAAAGAGAAAACCAAGGCGTAAGTTAAGACAATGTAAGAGAGGAACAGCTGGGGAAAATAAATATATTTGTGCAAGAAAGTACAAGGATGTAATAAAATTTTAAAAATGAGAAATAGAAAAAAAAAAGGCCGATACAGAAACACATCTCCTTCTAGTACGTGACATATATTCTTCTAATTCTCAGAAAGTTGCATGACAGTGTAAGGGAAGTATGTTCTTGCAGCATTTTTGTGTCCAGTGAAGCAATTAGTGCAGCACTGAGTGACAGGGACAGAACATGTGCAGGATTCCTCCACTGCCCGCAGAAGGGTTTTCTTGTTGGGTGAAAGACCACTACTTCGGCAAGTCAGTAATTTTGGGGTCTTCAAAGGGTCTCTTGGTTAGGAAGTATCTCCTGCACTATCCCTGATGTTAAGTGCAGACTGTGCAGGCACAGGGCACCACAACCATTCACTACCCTATTCCAAGAGTTCAGGTTTCCCTGGGAATTTGGGACCCTGAGCCAAACCACCTTTAACAGGTCCAAAGACTTATCAGATAACACATTCTTTAGCCTTTCAGAAGAATCACTGGATCAGACAGAGAAGACAATGTGCTAGTCACATGAGACCCTAAATCCTGAACTGACCTAAAAATGCAGTGAAGCTCAAAACTCTCTGAATAACATATTTATCTGCAACTGATTCCTGATCAAGCATTGATGCAAGATTTCTGGGAACACCTTAAACTGTAAAGTGAAATGTTGTAGTAAAATAAATGTCTGACCACTGTTGCCATTATCTGATGTTCATACAGCAGACTCAAGCCTCCCTGAATTCCATCCCATCTGTGCCAGGCTCAGTGAAAGATCTGGAATTATTTTCCCATGGCAGCCACTCCTCTGATTCTTCCAGAGTTCACCCCACAGAGCTTAGAATATTGCAGAAACCAACAAATGAAACTACTGATGACATGATTTTCAGAGCTTGGAGCCAGCTAGAGATGCATTATTAATAGGATTAATTAGTCCTCCTAAAGGGTCCAACTTAAATCAGGATGACACTGTAGAAAGCACTGTGTGTATAAAAAAAGAGTAAGAGACAGCTATATCCTGAAGACTTATCTCAAGGCCTACATTCATAAGGGAAAAGAAGTAGTATTAATTCTGTTTTGCTGATATGGAAACCTGACATGCAGTGATTACACTGTTTGGCCCAAGAGAGGATCTGTGATGGAGCCATAAATCAAACCCCAATATCCAGAGACCCAGACCAGTGCTTCACCACCTAGGCAATCCACAGTTTCCCTCTGGACTAAAAGCAGAAACCATGACACAGGCAGCTGCTAGGTCTGCTGAACAGAGCCACTACAAGTGCTGTATGTTCAGTGTTGTTTGTTTTCATTCTTGATTTCATGCTCCTTTACTTACTTGAAGCCTCTGGCACCAACAAACAATTTTCTGGGATGCAGGAAAGTGTAGTTATGGATCATAAACCCTCACTTGCCTGCTGGGAATGTGCACAGCTGATGCTATCGGGGGAACACACATATGTCAGATTCTGTCCATCTAGCCCAGACCAGAAACAAGAAAATGACCTTCAGAGTCACGCTCCAAATTTCTGTAGTTAGATGACTGAGAAACTGATGTTGCAGTAGGACACTCTTCCTAAACTAGGAAGGAAGACAAGGCCACCCACTGGCTGGTGTTGTACACCAAAAGAAGTTAGGATGCAGCCCTTGGGAAATTGCTGCAGAGAGCCTGGAAGTATTGTTGAGACAGCCCGTGTGAGCCTAAGCATATTCTTACTTTTTACTGAGAGGAATAAGATCTGCTGAGTATTGTGACGTTGTTCCTAAACAGATAGATTGCCTCCTCCCAACAACCAAGAGAGGACCAAGCTACCACTGACAAAAACATCAAAGAGGCAACCTACTCTTGCAGCCCTATGGCCTGTTCTCCCTCCCGGGACATTCAAAAGGTTAAACCAAACCTCAGCGGCTTGAAGGACAAGTAAAAGGCCTGCCAGTCACAGAGACACAACATGACACGCTTGAATACTGTACAACCTTTACAGTCACTAATTTTGGCTCCCTAATCACCTAATATCTGGACCTGATGTAAACTGCCGTGGCGAAGCAGGTTTATACGAGTTCAGCGTGCTCTGTGGAGATCAACTGTCTCCTCCTGCCAGGAAGCAGGTGTGGACATTAAACCTGCCCAGCCCTTCCTTCCATCAGTTTTTAAGGTGTCCAGAAGACAGCAGGGAGGTCATTTTGGGTCCTCTGTTTTCTTACAGAAAGGCTACAAAGATCCAGAGAGATGCAGATGACAAACACGTGTGGGTCTCAGGCAATAAGCGGTGCCACTATCCCCAGCAGGTACCAACTTCTCCAGTTCCACTCAGTTTTCCCTCTCATCGCAGCCTCAGCTCCTGGGTAGTTATATTTCAACTCCCCCCAAACCAGTGAAGGTGTCCGGATACCTCAGTGGGGTAGCTCTACAGGCAGAATCTCTGATGGGGAGCACTTTCTCTTTCAAATTTCCATTTAGGTATGATGTCCATTATGTCAGGCAGATAACTTACTCCCTATGCTTTACATAATGAAATAGCTTATCCTCCCCTTCTGCTGCCTCTGCACCCCTTTCTGTCATCCTTCAAGCAGAAAGGCACAATCAGAACAGGAGCAAGTGCATATGTGCAGCAGACTTGGGGGCATGTTAAACAGTGGGAGTAGGACACGTGGAGCAGATGTGGATTTTATCCACGTAGGGAGGTTCTTACAATAGCCCTGACTTCACTCTGGCTCTTTTCCAGATGGAAAGGTGCTGCCACATCTGGCAGCAATGAAAGGCATTCAGGTACTGTGTTCCACTCACTCTGCGTTCCCTGCATCCCCACCTTGCCTGCAGGAGCCCTACCAGAGCTGCCCCACTTTGTGTCCCAACACTGGGAATCTGCCAGCTTCCACCTATGTGAAATTAAGACAGACCCACAGCGGTTTAAGTGAACAATAAATGCTCTCACTGCCTTTCAGTGGGAACAGGAGATGTCACCTATCCCACTCAGTGCACAAATCCTGCAAACACAAGTTATCACAACCTGAAAAATTGGCTGGAGACTAAACACAGCAATCCAGCACAGACTAGGCTGCATCTGCTCACCCCAGATACCACTTCTGTCATTCCTACCTTACAACAGCTCTCCTACGAGCCTCTTTCCCTTGGGGCCCCCTCTGTCTACAGCATCTCTCTGTTATGCACTCAGGTAATCCTCGTGGAGGAGCTCTGTTACCGTTTGAAATCTTTGCCCTCACCACTTGCCCTATGACATTTTCTTCCACTGCCTTCCCAACTCCCTGTCATGCAATTACTCTCCCATTTTCTAAGCACTTTCCTCAGGGCAACACCTCCTGCTCTGCTCTGGAGACTGTGATATCCCCCAGGCTTCCAGTCTCAGCTGACCTGGCTTGATCTCCAACCTCCACACAGCCTGCCAGCCTCACCTCACTGAGGAAAAGGTGAAAGGTAGCACAGCAAAAAGAGGAGCTACATCTGGATCAGCACATCAGCTGTGCCATCTCACCCTGTTTCCAGATCTTCTCCCATTGTGAGGAACAGAGGGGCTGATCTCTTTATACCTGTCCCCTGAGAAAGCTTCTGTTTGCTGCCCTCCCACAAGCACTGACCGAACAGGACAGCTCATCCTGGTGGAAAGAAGACCAAGGAAACTGGAGCGTGGCTATACTGAAGACAGCAACCCAGACTCTAGCACTGCTGGGTCTCAGAGCCAATCCAAGATCAGACCATCAGGACCTCCTCTCCTTTTCCCTCACCTATGTTCTCCCTCTCCCCCACTGACTCCCAAGAGGCTGGGGCAGAGGTGCTGCCGAGGGGATCGCACTGTCACTGGGACAGAGCCAACATGGCAGCACTAACCTGAGACTAGCAATCCTGAGCAGATGCAGTGTCTGCAAGGTTCCTTGGTTTGCTGTCCTTTCCCTGTTCCCCAGAGGGGCTGGAGGAACAGAAACACTGACCCTGCAGGGTTAGGCTGACTCTTTAAAGACAAGTAGGTTGCAGCAGTTCCCCAGTGCCTCTGGGATTGCCAAAGGGCATGCTGAAATGCCTGTAGGAAACCCTGGAAGCAAGTTAGGGCACTTCCTCCTCTTTAAAGCTATCCAGTTGTCTTCTGTTCACAGCCGAAGCAATCCAGGTGTCCTGACCTGCTCCACCTGGGACAAGGACTCTGCCTCTATGTATATACAACAGATGTGACTACTTTGGCACTACTCTGGCTCATGAACTTTGTAGAAGGCTGACAGTTTTCCTTCTTTCAGACAAGGAGTGTTGGTATCTGTGAGCGTGCTAAAGCATGATGAGCTCTCCTGACAACACTTCCTTCCACCCCATCATGGGACAAACAAGCACAGAAGATGTGACTCTTCTGTTGTGCATAGGATAATTTCAGGCTTTTTATCTGAATTTGTTGAAGTGTAGGTCACAAATGGGCAGCTTTTGACAAGGGTAAACAAATTCCTCTTGTAGTTTTTCATGTGAGTCACATCTCAGATCTGCTATAAAAATCTCTTATCAGCCTGTTTCACAGCGAATGGTTATTTTGATAGTTACATGATCTGGTTTTGCTGTGCATGTTGTTTCAAAGTTCTAAAATTTTTTTTCCAGACTAAAAATGGTTTTGAAAGTGTGTACTTATTACAGATCGAGGTAGTTTTTATTTTGTATAGAAAGGGATGTAAGGATAATCATAGCAGAATAATTATCCCACTGAGATATACACCAGTTTATTTCCCCTCATAAGTTAGGTATGGCTAGGTTCAATGACAACATGAGCCACGGTAGCCAGCAAGGCCTTAGAACAAGGGGATCTTCTTGGGCATATTAATATCACTCCAGATAAAGTCAGCCTTGATTCGTCATTAGGTCCTTTACTAAGAACAGCATGTTAAGGTTTGCACAGAGAAACTTCCACAGCAGCAGCAACAAATATTCCCAACAAAGGTCAGAGTTATTTAATGCCCTTGCCAAATGACATGGATCAGTCATGCCAAACCTGGAAATAGACTTCAAGCCTTCTAATTTTATAATCCCATTATCCCCTTCTCCCCACCTCCTGGCACTTCTTCTGTTCTCTTTCACCTTAGCATCTCTGCAGAAAAAGCTCCAAGACAGGTAACACGATGGAAATGTGCAACCGGATCCCCAGTCTCCCCTTCTTACCTCATGCTCTCACATCTGCCATGTATTCACTCTCCTGTTCCCTTTCACCCCAGACTTTTGTGCCCTGCTCTGTACCCAGCACTGCCCATCACCTGCACGCATTACACATCTCCCTTGCCTTTGCAACAGTTATTTTATGCATCGTCTCTTCTCCATCACCCTTCTTCACTCCAGTCTCATTTTTTCCAATACCTACCTCCTTCTCTGTCTCTGTGTCTGTCTGTCTGTCTCTCTCTCTCTCAGAGTTAATCTAGACTGAGTTTAAGGTGTGATATTAGCCACAAAGGATAATGTGGTCATTTAACCAGCCTGATATGGACTCAGCAGACTGGCTTTAAGTGATGTCAACAATCCTAACTGAGGCAAGAAATCAGTGAAGCACTGATTTACCACTTTGCATATTTATTAGGTTTTATCAGTTTCTGATATCCTTTCCAAGAGCCTCTCCTTGTTTTTTTTCTGGTCATTATCTTTTAAAACTTACCTCATTTTCCTCCCTTTCTGACCAAAAAAAGGCTGTATTTCATAACTTGATCATCACCCTAAACAGGATACAAGGTGCTTCCCCTTCACATGTGTTTATGTTAACGTGCTTGCTTCTCATTCCAAGTTTATCGCTCCTGCCTCAAAGTCAAAGACGATTTTTTTTTTTTAAAAGAAGAACAAAGAACTTCATTTCCGTCTTAGATATGGATAAGTTGAGGCCATGATCCAGGAAGGCTGTGGCTAATCATACAGGGAGGCAAAGAGGGAACAAAAGTGAGACTCGAAAATAAGGCTGCAGAGAAAGCATGAAGGCAAAAGGTTACAGATAGGGCCGAGTAAGAGCTAATACCAAGAACAAGGAGGCGGTCCGAGTCCACCTTCCCACTCTTGGTACCCAGGAACGGGAAGGTGCTGGCAAAAACCGGACTGTGCAACAGGATGCAGCTCATCCCAGCACTTCCCTCTGCTGGCCGGTGTGCAGAGCCCCAGGCAGGGCACCGGGTGCAGGGGAAAGGGGGCTCTGGATTGCCCCGCTTTGTTCTGGGACACATACTATGTGAGGGAGCCGGGTGAGCACCTGAACCGCCTCTGTTTGCTGAACTGCAGCGTTCTTCAGAGACTGAGGATGGCTGAATTATTGGGGGAACTTTAGCTCAATTCTAGGTATCTATTTTGTGTTCTCATTCAACTTTAAGGTCAATTAGTAGGCCTTTTATGTCTTGAAATGCACACAAATCTACTGCAACACTCCTGTCTCCTTATGGCACCTAACCATTTCCTCCAGTGGCGTAGATTTTCTTACCTCACTGCTGTTGAAAGAGGGCAGAAGCTACAAGAAAATGATAAACAGGAAGCCCCCAAAGGCCAGATCATTTACGAAACAACACGTAGGCACATGTATCCATAATGTATTGTGGATAATACTAAATAGCATGGAAATGAGTTATTTGTTTTGCTGTATCCTTTCATACTTAAAGAGTGATGTATGATCTTGGTTTAGCAGACAGCAGGAGCTTCTTGGCCTGCTCCCCAGATGTGCAGAGATCTGTAAAATTTCCTAGAGCCTTTCTGTTGACAGTGCAATATAGAAGGCATTATTTGGCAACAGCAGAGCTCTTGCTGTTTTGTTGCAGGGGTTCTGTAATGTACGTCATGTCTGTTGTATGTGTATTGAAGAGGGTTTCTGGATTTCCTTCCTATGCCGTAAGACTGCGGGCTTACAGCTAAGTCCCATTTTTTTTCTAAGATTCCCATCTCTAGATCCTTTTGCAACTTCAAACTTCCTTTATCTTGTTTTTAGCTACAAGTTTCAGATGGTTTTCCTGGGGTACTTAAATCTAGGTAAGCATTCATGTCAATATGTTCATTCCCCAAACCTCCCACCTCTGGCTGTGCGTCACCTTCCACTCTGGTGCCCATCACAAAGCTTTCCAGTTGCCCTCCCAGCCAATCTACCCTGCTGCCTCTCCTCACCACAGTTCTTCTGCCCATTCCCTTTTTCTTTTTCCCTGTTTCCATCACCAGTCTCCCCTTCCTTCTTCCTTCTTCCCTTTCTCTTCCTTTTCGCTTTCT
>VYZQ01052166.1:0-16944 GCA_013400655.1 Mystacornis crossleyi | reverse complement strand
GAGGGTGGGGGAGGCACTTCTCTGGGACACAGTGAGTGAGTTATTTGGAGTGATGCCTGAGACTCTGTTCTAGTTACCAAAATTTCCTATGAGAGCAACCCTGTAGTATGACCCTGCAAGCTCAAAATATGAAGATACAGGGGTTTATTAACTAAAATTTAGAAGGCTTCAATGTGAAAGCAGCTCCGCTTTTAAATCTCCCGTGTACATGTATAGAACGTGTTTCATGTAAGTTAATGTTCAAGCCAAAACATGCAAGTGTAGGAAAGTTTGAGGCAGGCTCCATAAACACCAACACTGTCTTTAATCAGCCCAGAATTTCATCTGAGAGGATGGTTTCCTATAATGCTTTACCACAAGGTAGGTGGCATGAATAGCTATGGAGAAAACCACATTTTTTGTTGGGGAAAACCCTCAGTTGATTAAAACTTTTTGTCTGATAGTCCTCATTCTTACATCTAGAGATTGTTACAACCACTGGTGAACTGCAGTGTTTTTCCTGGAGCAATGTACATGAAAAAAACTGTGCCTGCAAACTCCAACATGCTGTTCATTTGTTGCAGCAAACGGGGAAAGCACTAATGGGATTTCTGTTCCGCTTGATAGAGCCACATGAGGAATTAACCTCAATAAAGGCAACTGCATAGAGGAATGCAGTTTCTCTTTAGGAGCTTAGGATGGGTTATTTGCAAAATTTGCCTGTTTGGGGTTTTTTTTAAGCAAACAATGAATAATGAGTTAGAAGAATCAGAGTGTTTCTTTATATATTCATTCATATCATTCAGCAACACTTTTAAAACAGCAAATAATTTAAAAGCAAATGTGGTGTTACCACTCTCTCCTGACTTTCTGGTAGAGCTTCCCAGTAGCACAGTTGTGACCCAGATGATCCCGGGCAGAGTGTTTATTCCTGTCATAAACAAACCTGTGGTCCAAAAGCTTTTAGAAAGGCCAGAAGGTTGCTTTTTCAGCGTGGTAACAATTAACAATACACTTTTTGTAAGCCTGTCATGGGAATGGTGCCTTTTTGGGAGGCTTTGAGTATTGAAAAGGGAAGTAAAGCGCTTTGAGACTGCATGATGTCAATGGCCAAAGGAGTGTAGGTAGGATCGGTTCAGCTTTTTTCCCTTCTGGCAGTTCTGGGAAAAATGGCTTTTGGAATATGAAGTGTATATTGAGTAGCTATAATCTTTATTAGGTATTACATTTTTTCTGTTGAGTCAACCATGGTAATTATAGAAGGAGCTGTCTGCACCACCTTTTGACCCTTAAAAGGACTATGAAAATGTGATCCCGGCTGAAATGTAAAGATCAGCGGTCTGGTCACTAATCCCCAGGAAGAAAAAGGCTCTCAGATGGTGTCTGCAAGGGTGTACACAGGCGAAAAACCACCTCAAGTCACTCTTCATGTGTCTTCCAAGCATGTAGTCAAGTCTAAAAACTGGAGAAGGAGAGAATGATTATCAATGTGCAGTGACAAGCTCCTTGCATTTCACTCTTGAGCCTGGAAATGAACTATTTCCTTTGCTCCTTGCAATTCAAGGGCACAAATATTATGCTGACCAGACTCTGTCTGGCTGCCTGCTCAACAGAAAAATACTTTTTTGGCTACCCTCAAGTCTGCTTGTCTTCCTTTTTCAAGTTCTGTTCCTGGACACACTGAGCAGATGCCATGCCGCACTATGTATGTGCCAGTCATTTGTTTGGCAGGGTGAACCAGAACCTTTATGATTCCCTAGGGCTTGGGAGTTTGTGGGATGGAACGGACATGTCAGGGGGAAACTCCTGCTGCAGTGAATGGGAATTAATATCTTGGTGATGCCTTCTAGCCCCGTGTTTGCTACAGTGGTGGTTTAAAAGTCTTGGCCGTGAGCAAGTCCCGGAACATTTGCCATGTCCCAGCCCCACTGTTCATCTTGCCCTTGCTTAGTTATGTCCATCAGGTTTTCCCCTCCCCTTGGGACCTGGGTAGAGCAGTGTGGAAGGGTACTCAAAGCTTCCTTTGGGCACAAAATCCTTGCCCTGCAGAGCAGAACAGGACCAGAGCAAAGAGGGCTAAGGCTGCACCTACTGCTGCCTCATGGTGCTGCTGGGCAGCCCCATATTGAATAGGTCCCCCTTAAGCCAGTATGATTTTAATTAAAACCTTGTTGTTAAGGTGAAAAGTTGTTCGTGGACCAGATTTTTTAGGAGGTGAGAGTGTTGCTCCAATCTGGGTTGAATACCCAGGTTTGACTCTACTTGGAGTTAAAACTAGGGGTTAACACCAGTTTTTAGTTAGGATTTGATTCAGCCACGTAAGTAGATGGTCATATTCCAGGGTATTAATGTGTTAATCACTGCAACAAAAGCTCCACTGTTGATGAACAGAACAGGTTGCTGAAAGATTTTCTGTTGTATGTATAAGAACCTCTTGAGTTTGGCAATTTTTAAGGAATTCAAGCCAAAGTCCTTTGTTCATAAATTTGTCGATATTCTAGAAGCAGTGACGAAAAACCCTATTGAGCTTTGGATAAACTGGGATGTTGCATCTCTTCAGGCAACACATGTCACAGTAATTGATGTGTAATCTTGCAGCCAGAGGAGCGGGAAGTGCTGCAGCGTTACGTAATGCGCCAAGCCCAAGTGGGGCATCACGTACGGCTGATGCCTTTTAATTACATCCCATAAGGGCGAGGGAAGGATCAGTGTGGTGAAACAGCTTATTGATTGCTGCATTCATACACAGGCCTGCATACATTTAGACACTTAGGAGCGATGGGAAATGGATGCTGATTTTGTGCGTGTGACCTTCGAGTCCTTCTGCATCTGCAGCTTGCTTAACTGGCTAGCAACAGGAGGCAGGCTGGGAATAAACACCCTGACATTGTGAAGTCAGCCTTGGGTGGTTGTACAATACAGAGCACAACCTGTGTTTCTCTGGAACAGTGAAGAAATTTTTCAGTCTTTTAGTTGATGTAAACACCTCTGTTAAACCCTTAAAACTGCTCTACAGTGACGGTAAAAAGAATTTTTTTTTATTAGTGCTGGTTCAGCACACTGGAAGTTGCATCATATTTAATCCATATTCCATTTCATCTCGTTAAATGCTGTGATGCAAATTTGTTATTAGTGTCAAAGTGATATATTTCTAAATATTGGTTAATAAGTAAGAGAGCAGGAAAAGTTAAAAACAAGTTTCCCAAGAGCCAAAAATGATGGCACAGATAATCTAGAAAACTTGAGTGAATCAGCCTCAGCAGTAGATCAGAGCCCTTGGAAATGTTGTGTTTCCTTGCTCTCTGTGCAGTTTATTTACCTGCTGCAGCATGGGGAAAGTTTGTTTGGCATTCTTAGTGTTTGAGCATAAAAGGTTCAGCTTCTGTCTTAAGTAAAGCTGGCACTTTAGACTGTACCCTGGCAAAAATAAATACGGTGGGTTTGATAAGGATATAATTCAGTGGAAACTATTGGAATTGCTAATTAGCTATAGTTAAAAAACTCTACAACAATAGTTGATTCTTTGGCCATTCCTTGAGCAGGGCAGGTCATATGCATTGTTTTTGATTCCTCCTCAGCAGCAGCAAGAGTAACAAATAAATCAAGTAATAGACGTGTATGTCAATATTGGATAAGGAAGTAGAAAACTGGATTGTTATAGAGGCAGTAAGCTAGAAATAGTCTTCTACCTGAATTATCATAGGTTACCCCTGTGGAAGTAGGTTAGTAGGAGGGTTGGAAACTTTAAAATAAATAATGGAAGCTTTAAAAGCTTTGCTTGACAGCATTTGTGATCATGCTAAAAGGAAAATCGCATTTGCCTGCCTGCAGATCAGTGCATGTGTTCTCTCTCTGATACCTCAAATCTCAGCTGTTCCCAGGCTTTTGCTTCCCCTCTCCCCTTCCACACATACCTTTGGCTCACTTCTCTTAACATACGCTTCTCTTTCCTGACACAGCACCATAAAACTGGGTTATAAACCAGAAATTGTCAGGAAAGACACATAAACCTTTCTACAACTTTGGCAGAACAGCCGTGCAGCAGCAGAGCTTAATGAAACACTGATGACTCCCACAGTTGCCAAATATGAGAAGGGGAGGACAGTTGTAGGAGGTTGAGAAGCAATAATTGAGCAGAGACAGAAAATGGGAGAGCTGGATGATGAAATCCTTTAAGAGGCCTGACACTTATTTCCTTAATTCCGTTTTCCAGAAGTCTTATTTAACCGACCGTGGTTGCTGATGGCATGCTATTGCATGGGGAATTTCAAAAGGCAGAATAGCTTTGCCAGGAGAATACTACTCTTCTGCAGCTTAAAAACACCTCCACAACTCTCTGTGTGAAACACCACACTAATATTTCTGTACTGAAGCTGTTGAAGAGCAAGGGCTCTGTTTTATTACCAATTTAGCTGGTCTTTCAAAATGGGTGGCTCTAATCTAGGTGCAGAAATGGCATGAAATAGTTTCCAAATTTTTGGAAGTTGTTTCTGCTGTAACATGTTGACTTGTTTCCTACGATTTGCTAAGGAAATCTCAAATTTGAAATATAAGTTTTAAGGAAATGTCAGACAGTTTTCCTACATCTCTAACTTAAAGTCATCATTTTAGTTTTCCTATTAATTATTTGTTCCTGTATCTCTAATGTAGATGCAGATTCTGTCTAGAATCCTATTCTTATGATAGGGAGTGAGTAAAGCAGAAATGTGGGTGCATCTTAAAGGCCTGAATGTGCTGTAGAAGGTTTGAATGTCACAGCAGTGCAGGAAGCAGGTCCCTGTCCTGGGAGACAGACAGTGCCCCAGCAGTCTCCCCTGCTAAGTGTCTCTTTGGTCCTGTGGATTTTTCCTGACCACTCAAGGGTAGCTGCAGCTGACTTCTGCTGGTAGTGTTGGAAGGAATCTTCTGCTTTTTGCCCTTGGATGTCAGGTTTTTGCAGTACTATGTTTTTTATGTGTCTGCAGTGTTCTTATTAATTATTTGCTCTCTTGATTATCACTCCTCTCAGTGCCCATAACCCCATCCGATGGAGAAACTGTGCTTTATCTCTCCAGTCTTGTGTCCCACAAAAAATTCCTTGTTTGCACAGAGAAGGCAGCCCTGTATATCACTGAGAGCAATAGCAGAGCAGTTGAGTGAGCCGAGAGCCCGACATCCCAGCCCTCGTGCAGCCATCCCTCCTGACAAGAGCTAACCAGGAGGAGGACGAGGGAGAGGAGAGACTTCTTGCAAGTGGGTGATGTTTGTGTCCCAGCAGAGTTGGGCTTGCAGAGCGCCTGTACTCCTCCTGCCCGTGAGATGCGGATAATGTGCTGACAGCCCGTGAATGTTGCAGGCTAAGCACGAGGGCTCTGATTCGACAGGCACAAGAGGAATTTCAGGATGTGAATTTTACCAGTGAAATTGAAGCCACAGTTTTGAGATAATGTTTATGCAGTAGGTTGCTCCTGAGACACTGAGCAAATCAAGATGCCTGACAGCTTGCCGGGCAATCATTCTAATGTAGGAAGCTAAGCAGCAATGAAAAACCTCACAGTTTTGTTCTGACTTCTTCCACCTGCACTCTTGCAATTAAACTGCTTCCTGTGATCACAAGTATTGGTCAATTTTTCTCCAGTGCTGTTGTGCTCTTTGCTGCTTCTTCCAAGTGGCTTCTGAACAAGCACTTGGCTTGAGCAAGTGCCTTACACAGGCTGGCAGGAGTCATTGAATGAAAAGCAAAATTTTCACATAAAAACCAAGTCCAGTATAGGGCTTCATTTCTTGTCACCCCAGCAGCTGTAAGATACTGTAGCATTAGGGGTGAAAATTAGAGGCTATCCCATCTCATGTGCTACCAGGCTCTGATTTCAAGCAGTACTTAAAATTATTTCCTTCTTAAAAGCTTGTACTCTCACTGCTCAAATCATGGTAATGGGCACCAGGAGAAATTACTGTGCTTTTTCTTACCCCCTCCCTGTTGGTCAGAGTTACTATTTCAATCCAGAATTTAGAAGGTGGTTTCTCATGAATGCAGCAAACTCTATGTACAAGTGCTGATTGTACCTCAGTAGTGCTCAGACCACCAGTCAGGCCTATTCCAGTGCATTGGTTCAACATGTATCGGCTCAGATGTGGTTTCTTTGGCAGCTTAGGGTCCCACTCTAAGCCATTAAAAGTCCTAGAATCTGAGGGGAGACAGCAAGAAGCAAAGAATGCATGGTCAAAATTTCATGGTGATGTAGTCACCAAACAGGTACTGCAGCTTGTTTGCAGTTTCTCTGGGAGACAGAAATGTGTGGCAAGTCTGTATTTTTATTTTAAATATAAGGGAATGGATATTTGGCTGAATTTACGAAATTGTTCTGAAACCCCTGCTTCTCATATAGACCCTCCAAAGGTAAACTGCTTGAGTTTGCAGTGTTTCCTACAATTCTGATGTATAAGATGAAAAACAGATACCAGAGTTTGAACTTTTTCACAGCTTTTTGACAAGCATTGGTTCTGCTTGCTACACTCCTTAAAAATACAGTCTAAACAAAGCAGCTTGTATAAGCAATGCAGTTTTAAACAGATCAATGTGAAATATTTTTAGCAGCACACAGTATTTTATACAAGGATGAAATTGTGGAATAGAAAGCATTTGCAGGGCATGACAGCTTCTTGTGTTCGTTCAGAAATTTGTATGGTGTTTATTTAAAGTGTATAAACAAGTCTCTAGGTGATGATTTCTAACAAATGAAAATAGGACCTTAGCATCCTATTCCCATATCAGATCTTATTGTTAAGCTTATAAAGAACTATTTTTCCCCCAATAGAACTTATCAAAAAGAGGTTTTGAATAGAAACTGCTGCATGTGACTTAATCTTTCTTCCATGTAACTCGTGACCTCACGCAGCCCTTAGACTGATGGTGACACAGTGAGCATTTCCTGTGAACCGTGAGCAGTCCTGGTCCCACTATTGTTGGGCACTTTTTTTGTCTGGGAAAAAACAAACCCTTATTTACTAGAAGCCAGTGTCCTGTTTGTTTGTAGCTGGCTGGGAAATGCCATATTACAAGGGTCTCAGTGGCAGTCATCACTCCTAACAGAAGCTGTTGTTGTGTTTTGCTCTTTTTCTCACTGATTTGTATGAGACTTCTGAGTCTGCCTTGTGACCTGCCCCACATTCAGTTCACGCCACAAATACTAACCTTGTTTATCCAATATGTTTTTTCCCTCCTCGGTGTTTCCTCAGATTAGCTGTCAGTAAAAGGCTAAATAATAATCCTCCAGTTATTATTCCTCCCCCGTGAGGCCACCAGGCTGCTTTTCCAAGCTGGCGGATGGCGGTTTGCTGTAAGAGCTGCTACCTGGCAAGGCAAGTGTGGAGGTGGAAAATTACAGACAAAATAAAGGAACAGCATTAAACTGGTAATGAGATGCAGCTGCTTTGGCCTTTGAGTCTCCATGTGAGTCTCAGCAGCTTTTGGTCAAGGCATGTGCTGCATGGAACCACTCTTGGCCATACAAAATCAGTCCCAGCCGAGCCTGTTCTAGTTGGGTGCAGCATCTCTCAGCAGTTGGGACATTGCACTTTTGGCTGTAAGAGGTTGTGGAAAGGCTGTCACATGGATGACAATCTCATGGCTGCACTGCCTTGAAATCCAGTCCAAGCCAGCATCCGTGCATCTGTTGTGCGCGTCAGAGACTGGATGCTGCAGGGCTGCTGGCCCAGCACATAACCATAGCCAAGTTTATTTAAAATACACGCCCAGCTGAGCCCTTGCCACTGAATGGGGGCATCAGAAGGAACTTCTTCGTGTCAAAACATTCCCTCTGTCTCTACGTTTTTGCTTATTGTTGTCTTTCCTGCCTCAGCTGCCTTCTGAACTGTCTTCCCATTTTAAAATATTGCATAAAATGGTGACTTTCTGTAGGTTTAGCAGCATATGTATACAGAGAAAGGAACCATTAGGATATGTAATTACCTTCTTCAACTTTCTAAAGCCCTTGCAGACAATTTTTATAAAGTTTCATTATTGGAGCTCATTCTTATGAGGCAGAAAACCCTGGAAGACTTAGGGGAGTTTCTGTTGTTTATACACACACACACATATACACACAATTTCTTTAAGTATTTCAATTTTCAGTCTTTTTTTTTTTTTTTTTGCTTCTCCCGCCAAATCACGCTCGCCAACCTAAACATGCATATCATGTATGCAGACATTCAAGATACTAAAACCAGAACAGCCTCTTTTAAGGGAAGAAAAGTATTTGGGAGTTGGAGTTCTCCTTGTCTGTCTGGAACATTCTCATTTACAAGAAAATGTCTAGCACTAAAGCTACTGTTGAAATGAGGAAGGTCCTGCAGACTCTACCAGCATGAAGGGTGAGTTTTAGGAAGAGCATCTGTGAGGTACCTTTTGAAGTCTCACTTCGTGGGACAGTGGAGGTCATGCTCAGTGCCTCAGAAAGCTCTTTCCTAGAAAACTCCTGGTAGAACATGGCTGTGAGCTTCACAGAAGTCTGATTTCTCAGCAGCAGTGCTGAGCACGGGCAGCAGAGGTGACGCCTAAATCTGTACAGAAAGAGAAGACTCTTCTGGGCACTAGAGCTCTTCAGAGTTTTGGTTCACTGGGCAGACTGAGCTTATCAATCACACATCTCAACTTTTAGATCTAGAAAGCAAACACAAAAGGAAACTCTGGATAACTCACTTCTCTGCCTATTGCTACGATTGCTCTGTCTGCCTGTGCGTTGCTCAGGTGAGGAATTTGTCAGGTTCAGAAGGAAATTCTCCCAACAGCAGATTAATTCTTTCCTGTACTGCTTTAATTTAGTTTTCATGTGTACCCACTTCCTGCAGGAGTCTTCTCCAACCCCACTTAGTTGTCTTCCACTTGAGTAACTAACTAAATTCTAATGTGACAATCTCACAGTTTGCATACTTACAGTAAAGCCATGCACATCACTTAACAAATGGTAAGAGTTTGGAATTCTGCATAACTGTATGTAAAACACACATGATCATTTTATAAACTGCTGGCTGACACTTGGAATGCAATTTATCAGTGCCCTGCCACTTAGCTTATGGAAACAGGCCCATGGCATGGCTTCTCCAGCAAGAGAGAAAGCAGGTTGTGCTCATGTCAGTGATTCCTGCCATTGCACAGTCTGTGGGAATGGCTCGTGTTTCACTTGAAAGCTATCCCTTTCCTGTTTACTTGGGGAGCACTCAAAGCTTTTTAGAAATTCTTCCATTTTTCTTGGCATGGGGCTATTAATTCTCGTATAGATTTTTATCATGGCCTCTTTTTCTAAAGATAGATATTTTAGTTGCTAATGAGTAGTTCAATAAAAAAACATCAAAGTGGTTTTTCTAAAGGAGAATCTTGAAACATAATGTTCTTGGGGTTTCAAGTGTCCTTTTTACCCTTCCATAAAAGCTACATCCATGGCTCTGTTCTGAAGTTATTGAGATTCATGTCTTCTGCAAAGTAAGCCATTTTCACTGTAAATATTTAGGTTTAGGCTTTTACTTATGATACTTAGATGTTAGGAAGATCACCCTTTGCAATAAGCAAAAATAAATTCTTCCCAAGAAAGCATTTCAGTCTCTCTCTTTTGAGATTAAAGATTAAACTCATTAACTTCAGTCACGTATCATAGGTTGGGCAAAAAACCTTTTTTCCTTTCTTTTACTGACCTGTAAAATCAAACCAGACCTTAATCTGATTTTGAGTTATTACATGCAAAGTTGATCTTGAAAGTACTTGAAGTCAAGTACTGAATGTTTTTTTTAATAATTTTAGGATATTTTAATGATGTTTAGCTGTGGCTATAAAGCATAAAAATACCTATCTGTCCAGTTTAGAAAAGTGCAGGTTTTACAGTTGAAGGAGAAATACTTACAAACAATTTTTAGTTCTCTGCAGAAGTCATTTCAAATCATCATTTCAAATGGTTTCTGTGTTTTCAGAACTTTCTTTTTTTGTTAAGATCTCTATACACCACAGAGAAGTGTCATTGCAGACTGGAGACAAAGTGGTGGCCTCAAGGACAGAGGGACAGTGAGCTGTGCCAACTGCTGGTGTCCCTGATTTGTTCTGCTATTTCTTGTCTCTGATATACCAGTGTTTCCTTGTTGTTTCTGCTCACAGAAACAAATTAAACCAAATTATTTGTCTCAATGGATGTTGGAATATTAAAAGAGAATCTCTCGATTGTGTCCATTTTACTTAAATATGTCTATTTGATTGTTTATTCACATAAGATGTGATGAGGCTTGTTATGGTGATGACAGAGCTCTTGCCAGCCTTCGCCCCTGTGTTTATTTAAAGTCTCTGTATGATTTACTGCGAAACCTTCCCAGCATCTCGCCAGTGTTTACTGATGGATGAGCTCGATTGAGACGCCCCAGCTCATAATTCACAAGTCACAACATAATTCAGAAAAGAAATGTCTGCTTTCAACACACAGCCCTCGTGCAGTGAAATGCCATCGAGTTATTCCAGATGTTGGTGATCACTGCAGTAAAGATCCATGACACTGGTTAAGCTGCAGCTTCTCACTGTGTTTGAACCAGACTCTGCAGGGACTTGGCCTCACACAGTAGCAACCTTGGGTGCTTAAGCACTGCTCCCAGGATGGCTCTGCGCAGGCAAAATGGGATGAGTATTTACACATTGCCGTGTCTTCTGTGTCCTGCAGAAAAATCATTCACCCTCAATGAATCATGCCCAGTCCTTAGTTTTACTTGCCTTCAACCAAATGTTTCCTCTTCCCCATCATTAATTAATTTTTAAGCCAGCTCAGGCACTGGTAAGTGTCAGCATCCTGGAGCAGGTGAGGGGCCAGTTAAACATGAGGTGCCTGAACCTGCCTTGTGTGCTTGGGAAGCTGTTGAACCTGGTGAAGTTAAAGGGAGTGTTAAAACCACAGGGAGATGAAAGTTTTCCTTGCACTTCTGCTTGAATTGCTGGCCTCCTAACTTGAATCTTTGATGACAATAGTGCTCATGAAGAGAAGCTGGATGGTGCAAATCTGGATAGGATCTGGAGGGACCTGTGTCTTTTTGAACAAGAGCTTTAGATCTAATATGCAAACACAGAGTTGTGTCTCAGTTAAAACTTCCATGTCAGCCAAGACATCACCAAACAGTAGGAAAAGCTAAGTAGGAGACAGTGATTTGAATCATGATGTGAACAGTGTCACCTGTCCAAACACAGCCCTTTCCTCGAGATCTAAATCCTGTGCAGAAGGAGTCAGCAGTTCATGGTAAGTACTGATGTGGAGTACTGGCCCCAGTACAGGCTTGCAGCTGCCTGTAACAAGGGAAGGTGGCTGTACCATGATGCCATTCCCTGTGGCAGGAGGTTCACGACATGTTTGGTCTGAAAACACAGGTTGGGAAGTTTCAGAAGGGGCAGGTCCCTTCCAATAACTGGACTCATCAAGGCAGCTGTCACTGTTAGCTTGTTCATTAGCCAAAGTTGAGTCAAATCACACAGACCTTGGCCTCAGACCTGGATTTTGAATCCTGATGATGAAATTGGTTTTTTATGTCAAAAAATAGCTTATTTTCCGTAATATAATCTCTGTATCACCACAGAGTGTTCAGCACCCTTGGGAAAATCTGATCTGTCTCGTGGAAGAAGTCAGTGTTGCTAGTCAAGATTTGGTGCTGCTTTAAACAGCAGCAGATTAGACTTCCAAATTTGCATCAGAGGCTATTTTGGGCAGGGATTGGTATAATCCTGCTTGGTAATGGATGCCTCAGTGTGCTGAACAGGGAGCACAAGGTACAGGTTGATCTCACCAGCAAAGGTCAAACGCTGCTCGCACTCACCATTTATGGGTTTGGATAATAAACGGTTTTCCTTCCTGGGATAAAGATACTGAGTTTTCTGTCCTGGCATCAGTTGGACTGCAAGAAATAGATTGTTTTGTTTTTAACGCTTTTCTGAGAACCGTGTCTGAGTGTTACCTGCCCTGTGCTGATAAACGAGTGGGAGGCAGGTCCCAAAGGAGCCGGCTTGGCTGCTGCTGTGGCCAGTCTGCCATCTGCAGGCCACTGCTCCGTGCTTGGGATGTGCAGAGCGGGGCTTGGGAGCTCTTTCTTCTCCACAAATTATTATTTCTAGCAAGTTGTTGTTTTCTCGTGCTATGTAGTAAATTTTAACTTTTTCCCATCTAATCCCATAAATCCACCTCTGTTCTTAAAGAAGGCAAAGATAGTGGGGATGAGCAAACCTTAGTTATCTGAGTTGGTGAATAAATGCTAATTGTTGTTTTTATTGTCTGTTGTTCATTTTTCTAAGTAAACATTTTTGTGCTCAGCAATGGGACATTTAATAAGACATTCAAATTCTGTCCTTCACTCTCAGTCCATTAAATCTTTAGTAACTCTTTTATGGGGGTGGTCTTAGATGGAAACACCCCCACTATAATGTTCAATTTTGAATCTTAAAAGCTTTGTTGAGCAGGGGTTCTGTGTATATGACAACCAGGCAGCCTCCAAGCATCCTAAAATATTTGGGTCTATATTCCAAAAATAGATAGAGGATTCAGTAGCAGAAATATTCCAGTTGTTACCTTCTTATTGCCCAGGTATTTAAAAGATAAACAATCTCTGCTGGTTTTTTTAACTATTGCTAAAGAATCTTAAATGAGTTTTTAATTGGGGAGAGAATTCACTGTAGGCAAATTACCCTGAATTTCCAGTTTTCAACGCTGTAACAAAACTTCATGTATAGAGTGCAATGTTCAGTGTGTACCACATAACCTTTCCATAATTTTTGTCTTTGTTTTAGGTCTTCCTGAACAATATTACAGTCTCACTTGGTTCCTCAGCCCTATCCTGGGCTTGATCTTCACTCCGCTCATAGGTTCGGCCAGTGACCGCTGCACGCTGAGCTGGGGCCGCCGGCGGCCTTTTATCCTTGCTCTCTGCATTGGTGTCCTCTTTGGAGTTGCACTTTTCCTTAATGGCTCTGTGATAGGTAAATAACAAGGAAACCCCCTACATGTATCTCCTGCTAATGTACCTGCTTTGAGATTTGGATGTAGGAAGTAAAGATGATGCTCTGCAGTTGGTTTAACTCGTATTTAATGTTAAAATCGTTAGAAATCTCCAAAGCCCTGCACTTGAGCTCTGTCCATCTTGCTTATTTGAACTCACAAGTTACAGCACTGTGTTGAGCATTGTGCAATCGTAGCTGTAACTGGTATTAATAACAATGTTATTAATACAATGGTTGCCAGCATAATGTTTGCAGTCGCTGAGACAAATTTGGTCGATCCTTGACATGGGAAAATTGTAGCAACCTGTTCACAGGGAAATGTTTCCTGTTGTGATCCATTTTCCCTTTAATGCATATCTGGCAACACATCCTGTTTCCAGCATTATTTCAAAAATTATCTTTTCACTTTTTCTTGTGCTTTTCTTAGACCCAGTATTGAAAAAGTCCAGAACACAGTTAATATTTGTTTATCAAAAACTATGTGGGAAAATAATTTTTCCTGAGCCCCCATCAAAGCTGGTAAAAATAGTTTCCCTCGAACATAGTTTACTACGAATTTAATCTACAATCTCTTTGTAAATTTATTGTAGGAGAGGTGACAGCAAGAACCTTTTGGAAAATGTTTACAAAATGGTTGGACTGATGCAAACAAAAGGAACTTAGCACCTAATAACATCCTCTTGGCTCTCTCTTTTTGGGGTTAGACGCAGCTCTATTGTGAAACAGGTCTACTAATTGAGGGAAATGAGAGGAATGTTACCTTGGCTCAGCTTGTTAAAGCCAGACTGGAATGCCATATGATTGGCTTCGATTCTCTGCAAACTTCAGTGAACAGACTATTCAGATAAATTACATTTAGCTTATGCTTTTTGAGTTTACCCAAACAATAAATATTATTTATTTGAATTACTTTCCTATGGCATCAATTGTATTTAGTTGTTGTGTCTCCAACACTTATTCCTCTTCCTCCAGATGTTTGCAGGATGTTAGACTGCAGCCCTCTTACAAGATTTTAAGTGATAAGAAGCTCTCAGTTCCATACAGTAGTTTAGGTCAGGAGCCATTGATACTGGCAAGCAAACCTCACACTCAGTTTATAGGCTTATTTTGAAGCCTTCTAATAAATCAGCACAAAATATTGTCTATTTTTCTTCTTCGCTTTTCTATCCTCAGTTTCCACTTACTTGCAATCCTAATTGCAGTTTGGGGCAACAGGAGATGCTGCAAAAACTGAATCAAACCCTCTTTCATAACGTGGCCTCTGGCAGTCGGAGTCATAGGGAGGGGAACCAGGAGCACAGAGGTTGACTAATCCCAATCGTGATACAGCCATGTCCCAGGAGAACAGCTCACTCAACTCCTGTTCTCTCTTACCCTGTTCAGGTTTCCAGCAGATCTAAAGCATTGTTGGTGTTTTCTGCTCTAGGGTTCAGCTGAGTGTGGAACACTTATAAACTTCTTTAGCCTTCAAAGGGTTTGGTATAAATGGGGATTCAATATGCAGGAATCAGCACTTGAGATTTAGCTTATTTTTGGTGGCTTAGCCAGTTCATCTCCTTCCACAGACATTTTAATCAGTTACACTAATGGTTTTATCAGCCTCACATGTGTAACTTCTAAATCTCTGTGATTCGAGTAATTCATTCTTTTGTCACTGGTTCATCTCAAGGCAAATTATCCAGCTCTGTGCTAATGCTGCCTTTCTACTCTGTAGACAAAAAGCGTTTCATCCCGTGCTGCCAACAGAAGCTGACTGATGCTTTTTGCAATGCAAAATACATCCGTGTTTCTTCATCCTTAAAAGTGCTTATAAAAAGCGATCTAGAAAATAAGAATGTTTAAGAAAAGCAAAGAGAGAGATGACAGGGTTAAATTTCACTTTATCCTGGTGTACTGCAACCACTGCACATTAAGCATCATGTCAGGAATGCTGCCAGCAGTGCATTTACCTGTGGATGTATCTGGCAGATGAAATATGTCATTCTGGATGCTCCCCTCTCCCACCATGGCTGTCTTTTATAAAAACCGCCTTCAGCATCAGAAGGAAAATACATGGGAGGAATGCGAAATAATATCTGGTGCTCCCAGAGGTTTAAGAGATGTTTTATAAAATAACATTTTGATAAATGTCAGTCTGACAAACATAAAACATAATGTTTGTCCAAGACCTTCCATGATGCTATGCCAAAGAGCTGAAATTGCCAGTTTGCTCCAAAAGGAATATTTGCAGTGAGCGTGTTGGCCATCTCTCTCCTAAGGTGTTAAGCTTGTTCTTAGGAGTTTTCCCTTTTTGAATGAGGTGCTCAGATTCCTCTCCTGTTTCTCCCCAGGTCTGGCTATTGGTGATGTCCCAGACAAGCAGCCCATTGGAATAGTTCTCACAGTGCTCGGGGTTGTGGTGTTGGACTTCTGCGCCGATGCAACCGAAGGGCCAATTCGAGCCTACTTGTTGGATGTGGTGGACAGTGAAGAACAAGACATGGCCCTGAACATCCACGCGTTTTCAGCTGGTACGGAGTTAGCTGAGATGTTCTTGGCAGCTGTTCAGTCTTTCTGAAGACCAAATTGTGGCTGAATTGATTTTTCCTGAACTCATTTCTCACTTTTTTCTGTTCTGCAGGTCTTGGAGGAGCAATTGGTTATATGTTAGGAGGGCTGGACTGGACACAGACCTTCTTGGGTAGCATTTTTAAATCTCAAGAGCAAGTCCTTTTCTTCTTTGCAGCCATTATTTTCTCTGTCTCCGTTGCTCTCCACCTTTTTAGCATTGAAGAAGAGCAATATAATCCTCAGCAGGACAGGATTGATGATGAAGGAGACACGCTTTCCAGTGCCAAATTCAGTGGCAGTCTCCCCCCTCTAAATCGGCTGAATGTAATTAGTGAGGAAGAGCCGTATGGAGCTTCCATGTTCCATGATGAGGTTCAGTCAGAGCATGACCTCAATATGGAGTTCCTTGAGGTGAACATTGTGAGAAGCAAGAGTGACTCAGTTCTGCACATGCCCGATGCAACGTTGGAAATTGAATCGGAGCTGCTTTTCCTGCATGACATCGAACCCTCCATTTTTCAGGATGCTTCATATCCAAACACTCCCCACAACACGAGCCAGGAGATCATGAAGTCCAAACTCAACCACCTGTCTGCTTTCCTCAGGGAAAATGAGAAGGAGGAGGAAATGTTGCTTGATAATCGTTTAAATGAAGATAAAGTCCCAAACATCAATGGCTCCCTACCAAAAGACTTCCTCAACGGACACGCCAGAATAGGCATGAAGCAATCCAGCACTTCCAACTCCATGCGGAGGCGGAGGCACATGTTCTACCGGCAGCCGTCCTACACCTTCTCGTACTACGGCAAGATCGGCTCCCACCGGTACCGATTCCGCCGGGCCAACGCCATCGTCCTGATCAAGTCCTCGCGCAGCATGAACGACATCTACGACATGCAGAAACGGCAGCGGCAGCGCTGCCGCCACCGCAACCAGAGCGGCACCACCAACTCCAGTGGGGACACGGAGAGCGAAGAGGGCGAGACCGAAACCACCGTCAGACTCTTGTGGTTGTCGATGCTAAAGATGCCCAAGGAGCTGCTGAGGCTGTGCGTCTGCCACCTCCTGACTTGGTTTTCCATCATCGCTGAAGCTGTGTTCTATACGGATTTCATGGGACAGGTCATTTTCCAGGGCGATCCAAAGGTAGGAGAGCAGTTCCCGTGGGCAGACCTGCTCAGAGTCCCTCGTTTCTGAAATGTTCTCAGTACAACGAAGTGGTGTTGGTGTTTATGTCTGTTGCAGGCCCCTTCTAACTCGACTGAGTTGCACGCCTACAACGCTGGGGTTCAGATGGGATGCTGGGGGCTGGTGATTTATGCTGCTACTGCTGCCGTTTGTTCAGGTAGGAGACTGTGCAGTCGCACAGTGGAATGCACCTCATGCATGTATTTCTAAGGGAAAAGTAGACTCGTGGAATATTCTGAGTT
>VYZQ01052159.1:9386-39525 GCA_013400655.1 Mystacornis crossleyi | reverse complement strand
AAAAAAAAAAAAAAAAAAACAACCTCTTGCCTCTCACCTGCAACGGACTCATCATGAAATGACATTGAAGCTTTTGCTTTGCCCAAGTTAAGGACATATTCGCTCCTTTTCTCATTTCCTCACCATTGTCTGACTTGAGAAAATGGAGGACGAAGAACTGCAAGTGCTACAAGTTAGAGCAGAAACTGACCAGGGCTGTAAGAACTTCTGCTACTGTGTGAAGCGTCATTGCAAGCATCAGGTTATTCTCCTTAAAACCACCTTAATACAGGAACTTTTAAAATACTGGTATTTGGTAAGTCACATCTTCAGCACTTTAGTGTTGCCAAACCTTTTTCCTCTACAGGCTTTGCGTTCCCCTGAGTCGCGGCAGCAGCCTCTCTCTTAGGGCAATAACCCCATTCAGGCAGAGTTTGAGAAGCTGCACCCCAACCTGAGTTATGTCCCTTCAGCTGAGACTCCGTGACCGGGCATGTGAAGCAACCAATTCTAACTCAGAGCAAAGGAAAACACTTCTACTTAAATCATCTTCAATTATTTAAGGCCACCTTGCTGTGATTTGCACTAGAAGAGCCCAGACATGCTTATGATTCCCTTTATGAGGAGAGCAGCAGTTCCCAGATGTGGCTGTGATCTGCCCCAATGTGTATTTTCACATGATTTCACTTTTTCAGAAAATGATGTGAATTCTTGCTCCCCTGTAACACAGAAAGATTGGGACAACCGGCTTCTCTTCAGGCAAACTCAAGGGCAGTGTCTCAGCTGAAATTACTCCACCTGGACTCTGTTGTGATACCATTTGTGGTATGATAGTAAGATCAGTGTGACTAATGATGGAGTGCAGGGAGGTTCTAGCATCACTGAATGTATGAAAATCTGTCAGTTTTTATTCCTGTCCAGAAATTTCACCAATATCTCATGAAATGCGGTGGGAAACAAAAAGGTTTTCCTGACAAATAATTATTGAATGGGAAAACAGTCCAGTTGAGCTTAAAATAGTCAGACTGGAAGCAGAAGCACTTCAATGGTGAAGACAAGGGAACTATTCTAACACTATATATGTAAAGAAACTGTAAAAAGCTTTAAAGAGAAAAATAAGGAGCCTCACAGCTGTCTTTTGCAAAATACAAAATACTAGTGTTCGCTTACAAAGCACAAAACAGAATTTAAATGATGCACATAGCATAAAAAGAAAAACATAAGTTCAGAAACCAGAGTCAGGCAGGGGGTTTGAAGTACTCTGTAAACAGCAGGAATAACCCAAAGCAATTTAACTGAGCTATTACCGCAAAAAACAACAACTTACATCTTTGCATATTATTTTCCAGTTAAACCAATTACACAAAAATCCATTTTTGATGGTTAACAGGAGATGGTAAAAATATTCTATAATGGGATACAAAAGCTACATTCTGAAGTTAAAAAAACCACCCACACAATATAATTTTGTAATTTATTTTCAAGTAAATATCCCATGAATTTGAAATACATAGCCTGGGCTGGAAGTTGACAGGTACCATCAAATGATGAGGTACTAAAATTTTTAATTTTGAATTTTAATCAAATTTTCTAGCCTAAACGTCAAACAGATTTTATGTCTAAAATGCCATGTAAAAATGACACTCTTCCCTGGGAGGTTTATTGCTTCAGAGCACAAACACAAAATCTGATCCTGCAAATGATCCCACACAAGTAACCTCTGATATAGGTTGGATCTCAAATGACTTACTAGCATGAATCCAGCGACCAGTGAGTCAAAGGTGGTGAACACTGGCACTACCACAGCTCACACCACTGTGGAGTGTTTATCTCAATTTCTGCAGAATTAGACCCACAAACATGGGTCCATAACATAGCTATTATTCACTGCTGAACACTGACAGTGTTGAATTCCCTGTTCACAGGGACAGCAGCAGACAGCCCTCAGTCAGAACCAGAGCCCTACTGAAGAGCCTTTCATGCATGCAGAGCCTTTAATCCCATATATGAGTATAGCATATTTTTAGTATAAAATGTGGAAAAGGGAAGTAACTCCCCCAGGACAACATGATGGATATGACTAAGGGAGATATATGAAACTACCTTGCAGCAGGAAGTAAGAGGGATGGACAAATCTTGCCCAACAGATTCATCTTCTTTCAGTAAGCATGGTTTCAGAAAGGCTCACCAAAACAAGTCATCAGAAAACAGATTTAAACTGGAAACAAGATCCCAGAATGAGCAAAAATTGAATAACCCTTCTGAAGTCTAGAACATCTTTTAAATTATTTCAAACAGCATCATGAGAACAGGTTTACTGGGGGTATGGAGTGGGAAGCAGAGGATAAAACCAGCCTTGCTTTTACTGATACAGCAATTCATCCCAAAATGTAAAGATCTGGAATGTGCACCTCCTCACCACACTGGCCACTGACAGCCAGGACCAGTGGCAATACTAGAAGGTACTGGTTCACTCTGTCTCCACTCCCATATGTATAAACCTTTCAATATTTCAGGGTATCTCACAAGTACAAGTGCCTCAGTCAGAAGAAATGAAGGCTATTTTAACAGAAGGAATTCTTTAAAGTGCAAAGCCAAGGTGGCTTGAACTCCTCATTCCTGCTATGCATTACACTGCTCAGGACACAGGGCTTTGCTCACCTGCCCTTCCTGTGACCACTGCTTTCTCCTCATGTATGTAAGAAAAAATTTTATAACTCCTGTGTTCACAAAACCTCCAAATGGTGCTTCAGCTGTAAAGGAGATGCTTGTAAAGATTTGTTTCTTGGAGTTTAGCAACAGGTCCATTTGATGGAGACCTTTGTGACAAACCTCAACAGGAAGAGACTCAAAAGAAGAGGCCTTTGCTTTTGCCTTGCTCCCCGTGGCACTGCAGAGGAGCAGGTTTTAATGCAGTGTGTCTCTTTCAACACATTTCTCAGCACCAGCACTCCCAGGCAGGAGGTGGAGAAGTGTAACAGTAACGTTGAACAGTAACGTTGCAGATGACAATCCAGTTCCAATTTCAAGCCTCACAGGGTGCTATTACAAACAGCAGGGAAAAATTACAGACGGTACTTTGGCACCTTTAACTTTTAATAGCCATTTTAATCAGATGATCTTGACATAGTTTTCCTGCCTGTTTGGTAATCTTATTTGGAAAACGGAATGAACACAAGATCATTTTGCAACATAAAATAACTTTTTTTTTTTTTTTTTTTTTCCCCCAGTACCTGTTTTTCTGAGCTTCCTTCCAGGGGAATCTTATCATAAATCAGTATACTCTGAATTGCTGGAATTGACTGTGTTGGAAGCTGGTGCTGATAGCTACAAATGTGAGTCACAGAACTGTAAATTAGAATATAGAGCATCAATGGATTTCTTTAGGCAGAGACTTTTTAATAGCATTAAAGGAGTTACTGCATTTATGGCTCAAGTGGTATCTTGAGTTCTTTTCCAGCTTAACTTGTAAAGTCAGTTTAGTGGCAATGAAAGTTCAGCAATTTTTCCCCCTAACATTTATGTTTACAAAAACAAGAGAAGGAAACAAACAAAAAAAAAGCTGTCATTTCTTCCTGGTCCCTCTTTTTGGGAAAGTGAAAAAACAGAATAATCAAACCAAAACCCTCTTAAAAACCTAGATCAGGGGTATGACCACAGAGGCTAGGATTTTTATGAAGATTAACATGACATCTTTGAGTCTGTGTCCCTTAGCACTTCAGAATAAAGATGATGAAACTATAAATAAAACTTCTGTGTCCAGTTTTACCAATAAACATACTTAGAACAAGTAACAGACCTTTAGATAAAGTTGCAGTGCAAAATCCCAAGGATGATTTGACATTCCACACATTTGTCTCTCTGCCTTCTGGAGATACTGATGTGCCAAATGGTGTGTTTTATATTTACCAATATTTTTGCCATGACAGCAGGACCTCAGAACCAGGTTTCCATGGGGTACGTGTTTTTATAAGACCTAGAGAAATTTTTTTCTAGATATGAAGCTATTGAGAAAAACTTAATTAGAATTAATATCCTTTCCATGGATACTAAAATAAACTCTCACACATTAGGAGTCAGAGGGAAAATCAAGCCAGATATTTAGATCATACAAAATTGGAAAAAAACCAACCAAACAAGAAAATTAAAACAATCATTAAAACTGGCATATTAAAAATAGGGGGGGAAAGGTTTCTCTGTAACAAAATGTAAATGTTACATTTCAGTCTAAAACTTTAAAAAAATTAATTAGTGCTAACTTTGAAGGAGATGGTTTGAAAGAAATCTTATTCTGAAAATGGAAAATATTTTATTTTAGAAACTGACAAGACTAAATGTTTTAAATTATTTTGTATTTACATGCCAAAATTGAAACATTTACTAATTGCTGTTTGTGCCAAACGAAGTTCTGCTCCGCTACATCTGTTTCAGGTAACCGAATTGTTTCTATATTCACATCAATCAAAATGTGTGCTAAGAGTCTGCGTTACAGCAGAACTCCCTGCTATGAATGCACAGAGAATTAGCTGGGATGTGTCATTATGCAGCACAGTAATTCCAACTAATCCTCCCCAAAAACCCTTGAAAAAACAGCAAGGAAAAAAAGACTCAGTTTTACTTTCTCACTGAAAAAAAATTCCCATCATTACTTTCATGGACAATTTTTTTTTTAGAAACAGTTGTGTATTTTGAAGCTTGAAATATAGCTGGAATATGAGAACAGTAGAGTAACTATTCTAATGCAGAGATGGATTCCTCTACTTCTTTACTGATAGACGTGTGAGTCGAGATTGCTGTATTTATCCTCTATGTTCATTTAATGCAACTCAGGTACTTCCTTGGGAACTCAGGTTTCCTAGGCCATCCTATTCCTTTGGAATGGACTTCCGGTGTTGCCCCTTGGAATAGCACACATGCAGCTCTGAGTCCAATCTGCCAACCAGGGCAGCTGGAGCTCAAGTCAAACAGATCAATATTTGTTAGATGCCTTTGCTGTGTGATTGGACTTGTTCATAGTAGACCTCTGAATTCCAGAAAAAAATGTGTAAATTCTGAATGCAGGAACCAGTACAATTGTTTTCACAAGATCAGAGGCATCTAGAATGTAGCAATATGTGTATCCTTGTTGTTTTTCAAGTCATTGCTCCGTATGCATGAAGGATAGTAAACCTAGCGGCAGGACATTTTTTATAAATTGGTATTTTGGAATTTGGAGATAACAAAGATTAGAAATGCTATGTTTTTTTCAGAACACTAAAATTTAGGACAACAAAATTTATCACATATCAATAAGATGCCTTTAAACTAAAAAACCCTGCTAATATAAATAAAGTCTGCTTGAGACGTAATGATTCAGAGGTGACATTTAAATTGTGATTTCATCTCACTTCTCAATTTCTAAGAGTAAAATTTTTCCCTTTATTCAAGCTATGTGATCATTTTGGTCTATATCTGCCCAAGAGCTCTTACTGCCTTTTATTATCATTATTATTATTATTAATAATATTATTATTATAATTCAATAAAAAAATGAAAGCGATCATAATTAGAGTCTGTGGGAAGCAAGAAAATCCAAGACAAGGTCAAAGAAGTATTTTGCTGTCCCAGGGGCACCATGAGAAATGAAGTGTTGAGAATTCTGAACCACTTCCCTGCTCTCTCTATGCCTGTTTACAAATGATAAAATAAAAATTTCTCAGTCACTCACATACAGAAATCACACCAGTGAATCCATCACTGACAAAGCCCTTAATTCTGTCACACTGGACCCATATTATTACACACTTAGCCCCTGTTTCTTGTGATTTGTAAAAGAAAGAAAGGATCAAATTATAGATATAATGCAAAAAAATAATCAAAAGATGCTGAAGTTGTGCTAAAAGGCTGTCCTTTGAGAACTGAAGTGTATAGCTTTGTAATTAGACTTTGGATGAGAGGACTATCATGTCTTAGTCTATTTTTGTTCTTATCAGTGGTCTCTGGAGACTGTGGACAACATCCAGTAATGACTGCAGAATTTGATCATGTTTCTAAATTAATTGTGCTGTGGCCTATTGGGAGTATGCAGTCATATCCAGTGGAGAGAAAGGGAATAATACTGTATCGTGCCAAATAACCCCAAATAGTCATTGTACTCAGCCTAGGCTGCGATCTAAATCAACTCAATTTACGTAACCAAGTTGAACATACTAATTTACATAATCAGGTATAAGTACAGAAAAGGTATGGAACTGCAGCACTAATATACATATCTCTTTCAGCGTTTGCTGTCTGTTAGTGGTATTCAAATGACCTGAAGTTTTAAAAATTTCTATACAGTATTAACATGGCAAAGAAAGGGATTTAGTTGGTTGAATAAGGTGGGGTTGGGAGAAAGATTAAAGAGAAGCAAACAATACAATTTTTATTTTTTTAAATTCCTACATGCCTGACCTGTCAGCACCTAATGAACAGGCACCTCAACATCTGTGACAGCTCCAAACAGGATTCTTCCAAGAAACCAAGCTGCTGTGGAAACCCCAAACATAAAACCCACAAACATACTGCAGTACTTTAAGTAAAAAAATAGGAAAGAACTTTAGAGATGTTGCAGTATTGAGCCACCCAAATGCTTATACCCATCAAAGCTTCACAGATTTCTAACTAAAGAACCAACTGTTTCTTTCAGAAAGTGGGAAGGCCATGGATTGGCATTTAGCAGAATGTGTCCTTTAGCACTGTTCAAGATACTGTAACCTCATCATCTAAAAAGCCACCCAAAACCCACATCAATATTCAGGCCACTGTACGTGGTTGCAGGTGATGGTAGTGGGGCAGGAGTGGCTCAGATTTCAAGGGCTGTTCTGCCTGAGAAGGATGGAGTGAGCACAAACCTGGGCTTCTGATCAGCTCCCATGAAACTCTGGCACAGCTGACACTGACCTGCTGGGTTTGGACATTGTCCCCAACACTGATCTGTGCATGTCACCTGCAATTCCTGTAATTCTTAGGTCAGGACACTTCTCCCTGTGCTCACTGACTCATCCTCAGACAAAAGGCCAGCACAGAAGTGTCAGAGTTCCCTCCATCCTGTGCACAGGCTGCAGTTCTTACCCCGTTTTTGTGCTCCAGACACTTTCCCTGGGTTCCCTACTTCTCACCAAGGACTGACAGTGCTCAACAGATAATCTCATTTATTCCAAGTAGTACTGCAGAGAAGCTCTAAAATTCTTCTTTGGCAGCCGTGCCTCCTCTTGCCAAGCATGAACCCACAGTAGAGCAGCTGCTTGGGCATTTGTGCATCAGCTGTCTGTGCCACATGCCCAGCCCAGGGCATCAGAGTCCTCACAATCAGCACTTTGTCACTGCATTTCTAGGCTCCTTCTCATCTTAGCTGCAGGGCACTCCAGGAGATGGTAAAAATTGATTACACTTCAAGTAATTTCTGGAAAATACATGGCTGTTTAAAATGTAAGTGCTTCCATTCTGCGGTTTTTTCGTTAGGGATAAAAAACCCAAAACAAAACAAACTCAACCAACCAAACAAAAACCAAACCAAACCAAAAGAACAAAACCAAAACAAAAAAACCCCAAACCGGACCAAAACAAAACAAAAAAAATATCCCCAGAAACAAAGTAAAAAAGAAATTTGCAGCCCCACAAATAAAAACTGATTCACTTACAGAGTTTCTAACATTTCCATTCTGGCACTGCCTTTGAAAGCCAGTTTGAAATAACCCCTGCCTACCAAATTGCAGAGGAATTATTCTAAATTACAGCCCTCCATCTGTTAAAAAGTAAGTCACTGATCAGTGCTGACCTCTCCTGAGACAGGTCAAACAGATTAAAAATTCTGACAGCTGCTCAGTTTTGAAGCTCCAGGGAGAAGCAGATAGAGAAAGAAGGAGAGAAATAAGGTTCCTTTGCTGAGTTTTATTTCAGTCTTTTTTGTGAAAGTAAAACATTTGCTTTCTCTCTAGTGAATAAATTGCACATGGCAATGCAATTTTCTTTAAAGTCATTAGCTTAATGTTTTAGTTCTGGTATCATTTGCAGAATCTTCACCCAATCAATCACTTCATCTTTTGTTTCCTAGTTCTGGACAGTTCTGCTGAGTTGCACAACTTTGCTCCCTGCTCTGTTCCAGCACGTATATAACTAGGTTGCATATAAATCTGATAGGCTTCAGCAAAGTCACACTGCTGAGAGAAACCTATTGCTGGGGACACCTTGCCAAGCTGTAGAGAAATCACTGAAAACACTCTTTCGAAGCAGATTTGGGTTAATTAAACTTAACTGCATGAAGAGAGTCTCCTTTAAAAACTGTGTGCCATTTACCTGTGACTACTCCCTCCACAAAAAGGGTTTCTGTGGGAAGGGAAGAGACATTGACCTAATGAAAGGTAAACACAAATCAGTCTCATTTAAGAGTGACTTAGCAAAGTCTATATACAACTACATCCGCAAGGTAGAGCTGTTAATTAGGAGTGGGAACCACTTGTATTGCTGGGCTGCCACTTCTAAAGATGTTAAAAAGATTAAAAGGACCAAAGAAAAAAGTGTCCCCTCAGGAGCACTTCCAGCCCACATTTACATCAGCTCATGACTGATCATTCAGCGATACCAGATGTGTTTTATTAGAGAATGCTGTCTTCTTCCCCCAAAAGAAATGCAGTTATTGAAGCTCACTGGAAAGAGCAAAATGCGGCTGGTGCAGCCTGGACAGAGCAAAGAAAACAGGAAAGCAACATTTTCAATGACAGTGAAAGTCTTATAGAAAATGCTGATATTCCCGTTCATCTGCTACTTTGCTAATTTTTTGTACAACTAAAATAAAGAGGAAAAGGAGGTCTGGAGCTATTAAATAATTTCTTCTTGAGATCATTGCCTAAACAGGAGAAAAAATAAAAGCAAGCAGAGAACCTATAACTTCGCGATTTCAAAATATATAAAATGTGAGATTTTTAAAATTAAAACAAAAGTGAAAAACCAGCCAAACCATCTGATATGACACCACATTTTTACTCCAGGTAAACCAGAGCTGTCCCTTTAAGTTATACTAAATTATTTCCAGGTTGGGATGCATGTGTGATGATAGAAATTTCTTAATTAAATCAGACTGGTTTCAGAAGAAAATGTTATTCTGGAATAAAAATTCAAATTATTTATTTTTAACATTTTAAATATTCTAAGGAATATTTTCCTACAGCTGTGCATGCTAGCTATAGAAACATTTTTTCACTGACCATTTTAAGCAGCAGGTAAGTTCTTTGTAGGAAAAAATCCCCACAAATTCAGTTGCCTCTGTATCTTTGCTTAAAGTGACATGAAACTATTTGGTTGTTGCTTTTGTCTCTTAACTAATAGTGGGACAAACTTTGGCTTTTGTTACTCACAGCTTAAGACATGAGCAACCCCACCAGACTGGTGGGACAATTCCACCCCCTGAAGCTGGTCCTCAAGGGCTCTTTCTCCCTCATATACTCATTATTCTCTTACACTTGCAGGCATTTGCTCCATTTCTTGACTCACTGTTATTGTTCTTTTCTGCAGTCTCACTGTTTTGCAATGTCCTATGAGCACCAGAGCTGAGCATGGTATGCTAGCACTGGCCTCCCTGATGTGATAAGTGAGAAAGGGAAATGTTGATACAGAATATGCTGCTAGTGAGAACTTTTCTTGCTTCTTTCTAGTCCCATGAGAGACTTTCTTTCTCACAAAAGATATCTGTACTGTTTTGGACACTGTGAACACCTGCAAATTGTTTTTACTACAAGTAGAGAAAAATATTTTGAATATAATTCGACCAATCACCCAGAGGGGTGGTTAGGCAACTGACCAATTAACTATGAGAAAATTATCCTATAAAAGAGCTGTTAAATAATGAAATAAATCAATCTTGCTCCTGAAATCCTGCCGGCTGCATCTCTGTCTTTCTCCGCTCCACTCGGGAAACTGTGATAAACGAACTACAGGGAAAGGCTTTGGAGAAGATCATTTCATCAGCTCCACTGACAGCAAAGACTGCTTCAAATTCATCAAAACAAAAGGTGCTGTGGTCATACAAACTGCTATTTGTCCCCTGCAATTAGCAGGTTAATATTTTCAAATTGAATTCTAGATATCAATCACCCAGAAAACTGGTTAAAAAAATAATAAGCCCATTTCAGTTGAAGTGAAATGCACATGTAGGAACAGGAGAGATCCCACGGCAGGTCTCCAACGCAGCAGTACCAGGTGAAGCCCAGAGAATCTCTGGTGATTGGGTAGGTGATTGTTCTCCCATCCCCCTGAAATATTACAAATGCAGGATCTCACTGCAAAGACAGGTGGAGACTGAGCAGTCAGTATGAGGACCAAGATTTGGCACCAAAAAATTGGACCCGAAGACTTGTTGTTCTTCATTCCCACAGTGATTTGTATAATCTCAGGAGTGGGGAACTTGGCATGGCAGGTGATTTGCAGTTACATTTTGACCACAACTCCTTATAGACTTTATTGTTGAAGCCTGAAAGATTGATTTTTTCCCAGGTCTTACATATTACTTGGCACTGCTGAAACATTTCAACCTCTTTCCCTGGAAAGGATGAGCAAAGCAACTATAGCTTCACAACCCACCTTCAGCTGTTGAGATGCTGTCCTAAGGCAAGCAGAACATGACCTGCATTTCACCCAATCCTTGACAATAAAAGTCAATAATTATCTTGATCATAATTGCAGTTCTAATAATCTGATGAGAGACATAGCTCAGAATATACTCTGGAGAGCTTTACCAATTAAAGTCACCTCCTCAGTTACTATTGCAACTTGTACAAGGTTTGCAGCACTTTTCAGCTTTGCTATCTTGGGTGGTGATAAATACACTTTTATGACTTGCTCTTTCATTACTCATGCTTCATAAACCCATATGAAGAGCTGGGCACAGATCAAGCACATGGGAAACCTAATTCCAACTATCTCACCATATTTTATATGTAATTTAGCAACAGCATGCTCAGTGACCTTATTTATGAAGGTTGTCTGCCTTAGAAATATACAAAGCCTCTGCTTGTCCTTTTACAGAAGTTTTTCCCCACTGAAGCTTGAAACACATCATGATAGCATAAGTCACACAAACAGCAGGGGATACAACAAAGCCTGATTTAACTGACAATCACTGCTTTGAAGGTAAAACTTTCCAAGAAGCTTAGACCCAGAAGTTGACATGAAGGCTCATCTAACACTTTGTGTTGTTAAACGTAAAGGAGTCAAAGACTTAAAAAGTCCGGGAAGAATCATGCAACCACGGTTTCAGTTCTTTTTTAACAGGATTTTAGAGGTTAATTTTGCATTTTAGGAGACTGAGGATCTTAGTTTAAACCAGTTCTCAGCCACCTGTTTGACCACGTTAAACCATGAGCCTTCAAAATGAAAAACCAGGCTTTTGCTAGTCAACTAAGAAATGCTACCAGAACATCTGTTTTATATTGATGTTGGCAAAGATGAAAATAACTTCACAAGATAAAAATCTATGTTCACATTTTACATGTTAGCAGCATGGTCTCCTTTCTGCAGATGGGTTCCAACCACTGGGATTAGAAATCCCCAAACCAGTAGTGAGCAACAAGCAGAACAGCAGAGGAAACTTCATATTCAAATGAGTCTCCCTCCCATTAAAAGGTCTCAGTGAAAAGCAATATCCCCAATTTCTCTGATTCCTTCCTCATGAGTGACATGTGAAGGCAGAGGGACACAAATCGTAGTCATAAGTGTCACAAGGCATGCAAACTACCCAGTGAAGCAAGGGACATTCTGAGAGGGCCAGAGACCTCTGAAGACAAGGACTGCATCAAACCTGCCAAGATACACAGGGTGAGGTTTGTTGGGGCTCCCCCCCCTGGAGGGATGGGCCTTGGGAGTGAAAGCCTGGTTACACGGAGTTTCCAGACTCCCTGCTCTCTGGTCACATGTACCCAAATCCTGTCCCCATTGGCCTTTTCATGTTCCCTACCCTGGGAACTCTGTGGTTTCCCAAGAGTAGTCACTCTGGTCCAGGCTCCCAGCCACGGCAGCTGGAAGAAAAATAAAGATCAGTGAACATCGATGAAAATATCGTCTCCTTGATTCTTCCACAGGCCAAGGCTGCCTTCAGGGAAGGTTGCGGAGACCCCACCACAACAGATGGTTGGAGAATGCCGCCATTTTAACGATCCCTGAAGCCCCTGAAGACAGCTTAAGAGGAGCAGCAAGGAATTCAGAAGATCCACCGAAACTCAGTGAGTGAAAGTTCTTTGCATCTTTCTCCTTACCCTGGTTTGGCTGTTCTCTGGACTATGGAGGAATCGTGGGAAATGTGGCTATCCCAGCCACAGAAAGAAATTTATCTTGAAATTAAAGAAATCCTGGCACAGCAAAAGCTAAACTTACTCTGGGATATCTAGAACATCTTTTGACTGGCTTTTCAAAAATTTCTTTTATGTTTCTCGGGACTTACTTTTTGACGTTTATCCTCCTGGAACTGGTCTAAGCAATTTTTGGCGCAAGATTTTGGATGAGATAATGGCTTAATCAAAACATGTACTACTGGTAGAACAGCTCTGTGCATTTCCTGTAATTACTGAAGCTCTTGAGAAGCATGTGCATGGTCCCATTACCTCTATGGCAGAAGATGGCCACCATCACATGGCCAAGACTGCACAGCGGCCATCCCAGGGGTGCGTGACTGCAGCCACGAGGTCTCCCCTGCCCGTGCTGGCTGAGCTGCCTGTGAATGTGCCCAGCCCCCTCGAGAGCCCACGCCTTACCGCGGACTCCATCCGTGTCCCGGGGTCCCCTGCCTCGCAGCCGCAGGCACCGTGACTCCTGTGCCGCAGAGAGGCCACCCGTGTGGGCAGCCAGGAACCGGGAAACTGCACGTGGGACTGCCCTGACCCCTTCCCCGGCTGTTTGTGGAGGCGGGGGAGGGGGCGGCATGGAAGCCTGCTCAAGCACGTGGCTTGGAGAACTTTGTGGAGCAAGAAGCGGCGGTTTCCATAGTGACACGAGAAATGGCGCGGTGCAGCGCTGAGCCGAAACGGGGCCACTCGCAAAGCAGCGTAGAGGTGGCGGAGTCGGGCCGCGCCGCACTGCCATAAGCAGTAGAAAATGAACCAAAATCCTAAATTGCATGTATTTGTATGTAGGTGGCTGCTACCCTTTTTAATCATAGTGTTTTTTGCCAAGAGACCATTTACAACATATGAATCAAATCAACACTTTTACAGAGCCAAGTGTGAAGGAGAAAAAAAGACTTTTTTTTTTTTTCTCACTCCTTTAAGGGACACAACTAGGTTAAACTAATTGCAACCCTTTTCAGCACTGAGCAGCCTTCCAACCCTCTCCTCATCCACAGACTGGGCAATCCAGCTCACAGAAGAATGCTCCTCTCAACTTCCTGGACCCAAAAACTAAGAGAAGCAAATCCACAGTGACAGCCAGTGTGATATCTGGCTCTCCATCCTCAGCCTGATGAGTGTATAGAGGTGAATTCATGGTCCTGTCCTCCCTGTATTGCTGACAAAGTCCCTATCCCAGGCAAGGGAAATTGGAATCAGGGCTCTCTGGGACACACCATGGTGCTCTGCACACTCTGGGAAACCATAACAAGGTCATTTGCACCCCACAGGGAGGGCTGGATTTGCACCAACAAAACAAAAATCCAGTGCTACACAAAAGAGCTCACTTTGCCTTTTAAACTGAACCAAGGTAAATCAGTTTTAATTTATCCCAGCCATCCTTCCAGTACTCACCCTTCCTTACAATACTCAGTTGCAGTAACAATGAACTATCTTCTGACTACTTCACTTTAAACAACAATTCCTTGGAAGTGATAAGCATAGAGCCAAAAGTGACAAAAAGTTTAGATGATGTCAAGAGGGTTTGTTATTCGGAAAAGCCCTGAGCTCCATTTATGACAAACAGGAATTTGACGATTGACTCACTGAAATTAGGACCAAAACAAAAGTGTAAGGAACTCTTGAGAAAGCATGAAGTGACTGTACATCCATGTTTGTTAGTCTATAAAATCAGTTCTGTTTGTAGGAAATCCTGCCTGCTTTTCCTGATGATGGATATAACAAACATAAAATTTGCCTCAGAGGCAAAGCAGAAATTAAAAAAGCATTAATTCATGCAAACTGAGATCTGGGATATATCTGTTTTGTTTTGCTCTATTATTAAAATAAGAATGTTTAAACAAGATGAAAATTTGGTACAAAACATAATCCTGAAAGTCCTAGGGTCCACTACAATGCTTGGACAAAATTCAAATACTTTTTATCCAAAGTATGGCACCAGCTTCCATCAAAAAATTATATGATCAGTCACAAATGGTTATTGTAAAATCTTTATTAACCTAAGTGCATATAAAAATTGTGAATTCTTAATACAAAGCAGTATTTGACTTTTAAATTTCATTTTAAGCTTGCCCTGTTCACTTGGAATGTGATTACAGAGTAAATTAAAAAGTAATCACATGTGAATTACATTTCCTTATGAATGTAATGACTTCAGGAGACTGATTAATGTTAAGCAGTGCCTGTCCTACCTCATGCATACCTTCCCAGGTGAGATGTGCAAGATAGCTGTCGTGAGTTGATTTAATTTCCTTTCTCCGGTAGTCCAGTGAGAAATGTTGTACAGAAACCAATTCAGTGCGTTCATTAGATCTGTATATGTTCACTTCTTTTGTCCACCCAAGCACCATCTGCAAAATGCTATCAGTGTCAGCTTATGATTGTGAGCAAGACTCCAGAGAATTTGCTCATTCTGTACTCTGCATTCGAGCCAGGAAAACTCTTTACATTTAGATAGAACAACTCAGCTGCTGCATAGAGCAAGAGATACGTATGTGTCAGCATATTAAAGCCTGATGAAAAAGAATATCTTGTCAATAAACTAGGAAATAGGCCTGTCTAGGAAAATACACAAATATATATACACCCCTCTAAAAAGCTGCACATAACTCAAAACATGCCTAAAACATTTTCTTTAAAAATTCTTTTTAAATGAATGTAGGTATTACATTAAAAATAATTAAATTTACAGGAATAATTTATCTATGAGCAAAATAAATAGCACAAAATTCTGTCTCTAACTCAATAGCCACACAATGGTTCAGTTCAAAATTTGTTTCCCGAAAATTATTTTTAATTTAAATAAGAAGCAGAAAGGATATTAGCCTTGTTCTCAGTTTTTCTGGATCAGTTCACCTTACATCTCATCCTTTCCAGAGAAAGACTCATATCCCTCTTTTATTCTTGACTTTACTAATAAATAGGAATCCACTTAATATCACAACTCGGGTGAGTCACAAGAAATAAGCCCAAATTTCTGCACAGGTTTGTATGTTTCTATAGAAGGTTTCTACTCACATAATCATATTTCTGGACCCTTTTGTACAAAAACATTCCACAAGTTACAGAGAAGCAGCAGGATGTTTAATGCATATGAGAAGAGGTAAATGCAGAATGTGTCTGAAGCCAGGAAAGGAAAAAGCATCCAAAGGAACCAACCCGACATGACTCAGCACTGGTCTCAAAGGGTGATACTGATGTTTTTCCAGTCTTAGATACCTTGATGGGCAATAATGAAAGTGAGATGAATATAGGGACACCAGAATTTACAAAATAAATCCCTCACTTAGTTTTCACCCCGACCGGAAAAAAAAAAATTTAAAAAGTATAGATCCAGCAACAATTTTAGCTGTATTAATTTTGCAGCTTAATTCAGCCTTGTAAATACTAAAGACAAAAGCATAATCTAATTGTTCCAGAGCCAGTTCATCTCTGCTGGCAAGAGGACTGTTCTGAATTCTAAGTGTTCTTTTTAGTGGCAGCATGAGAATAAATTCCAATATATTAACAAGGCTTTTTTGCAATTACATATTCTTATGTACATATATTCATTTTCATCACCTTATGTTGTCTCTTTCCATTATTTCTGTATCCTCAGCAGTAAGACTTTGTTTCTCAATATTTTCCTCTCCATCCCAAGCCTGCTCCATCTTCTCTTAGCAGTGGTCTTAACACAACACAGCCCAATGCTTCTCCTGCCTTTGCCATCCTGGTTTGATCCCAAGTGGAGCCACCCTCTCACAGCCTCATTTTTTGGCTGGCATGGCTGCAACACATTCTCTTCCACCATCCAGCCATGTCCAAACAGGTCACATTTTAGACTTATTAGATAAAAATTGTTTCATTTAAAACTCCATCTCTATTCTGATGCAGCAACAAAAAATCCCTCTGCAAACTGGACTATCTCCTGGTGGGAATAAAAATCCCTGCGAGTAACTTTTTTTTAACTTATTTGTGAAAGTTCAAAATATCTAAACATCTTCCTAAAAAGAAAAGGTCACCTGTAGCAAGGGACAACCTCACTGTGTGACTATTAATACAACTCTGTTTTCAAAGGGGAGCCTTTGCATGTTGTGCAATGTCATGCTCCTTTTTCAGCTCATGGAATTATTGCTTTAAACTTTCCTCTTGACACCCAGCACTCCAGTTTCCCGTCATGAGAAGGGCACCCAATCACTAGACACCATTTTTCATAAAGTGTATGATGGTGCTCTCCTCCTATCTGCTTCTTTTTATTTCACTGGACATTAGGATCTCAAGAGGCTATTCATAAAGACAGCAAGAGACATTACTGCCCCAACTATCATTCTGTTTCTTAAATAAAATAACTCGAAATTAATTGGCATTGATTCACTTGTTCAGAGTAGTACAGAAGATGTTGTTTGCAAACAGCAGCCATGGTTGACTGATTACGGATAGGCAATTATTTTGGAAAAAGAGTATTGTAAAATAAGAATCCAGTATCATCTCAGTAGGTGTCACTGCAGTTAGAAGAACATGTCAGAAAAAGAATGCTAAATATTTAGATGGCACTGGCATCACCTGTCCTACTCAAAGGAAATATTTATTCTATTTACTTGGCCTCTTCCAGTTTTAAACATATCTTTAATCATAAATATTCAATTCAGAGCTTAAGTTAGTTGTTTGCTGTAATAAAGATTCAGATGGCAAGCACAGTATTTCTCTGCCCAGAATGAGCCTCCTGCAGCACACACTGCTTGTAATGACTATAACCACTGAGAGATTTTTCTGCAAAATATGTTTCCTGAATTATAAATGAAAATAAAATGAAACATCTAGCTTGACACAGGTTACTTCAGCATGCATCTACTGCCATTTTTCAGGGCAGGATGTTTTCACAAGCAGTGCAGTGAAGGGGACAGAATGGTAGTGTGGATGTCAGGATGTCTGAGTCTATTTGAGCTCTGCCATTCATTTGCCATCTTCTCCAAATTACATCTTACCTCCAAGCCCTGCTCTCTTGCCATATTTGCTTCTTATGCTTAGCTTTCAGTCTTTTCTAAATCACTTCTTTTGTGTTTGTTCAGCCTGTAACTTGGTGGAGTTTCAGCTTTGATTTAGACCAGAGAGCGCAGTCACAGCTCTGATGGAGGAGTGATGCTCTTTGTCCTGTGATGCTCTTTGTCCTGTGCCACACTTGACTCTGCCCCTCAGTAGCCAGCAAACCGGACACTGCCCACCTCAGACAACATGGCTCAGGCCAGTCCTGTTTCTTACTGACTTACTGTTTTTCCTTCCTCACAGATTATATGATGTTCATAAAGCAAAACAAAAACCTTGATAAACTCAGCATTTCTCTACTATCACCACTGTTGGTGGTTGAGGAGGTTTTCTTCTTGTGTGTGTGTGTGTTCTTTTCTTCTCCTCTCAAAGGAATTTTTCCCCATGTTAAGGCACGATTGCTGAGTACTTAAGAGAAACAAAGGACCTAGCCAGCCACAAGGGAGGGGCCCAATTGTCCCTTTTTTGGTCTTGGTGGCATCTTCTCAGGGGGGGAACAGAGACATCTTGAGATTTAGAACTGGAAANCAAAATTATACTAGTTCGGGAGGAAGGGGGTTACATTTTTCCATTCCGGGGTGGGAGGGGGACTCCTGCCTTCCTTAGTAGACACCTGTCCAAACCAGGACAACCACCTAATCCACAAAATATAAAACTACCAGGATTTTCATATTAACTGATGTGGCATGGCTGTGAGATGAATATGGCAGCTAAGGGCAGTGCCATATGCCTTTTTACAGCATATAATACATTTTTTTCTGTTACAAGTTATGTAGAAATAACTAGTAGCGTAATCAGCCACTGAAATATACCACTTAGGAAATCTTAAGGCAGCCTGAGGAAAGCTTTTAGAACAGAAAACCTAAAATTTTATCAAGTGTTCTACTAACTATTTCCCATTCAATTTTTAAAGAGACCAAAGCAGAGACAGAATTTTAGAACATGTATTTACAAGGGACACATTTCTGAAGTCATCTCCTCTCAAATAAGACAGTAGCACAAAGAAAGGGGGAAAACAAAACCAGCTCACATCAGGGTGCCATCACGTTTCTGAGTTACCAGAAAGAACAAGCATTTCTAATACATAAATATTTTCCAGCCTACTTGATATTACTGGTTTCCTACTGAAGACCTGTGCAGCTTCCCGCACCATTCACTGCAGAAAGTTCCTCATGTCCCACAGAAACACAGATCAACTACAGAGTGAGCATGAGACCTGAGAGGCAATATTTGCCTCCTGACAACTTGCAAAAAATCCCATCCCTGGTGCTCTTTTTCTTAATTGCTTAGGAACACAGTTTCAAGGCCAAAAAAGCAAAGAGGGAGTGCTCCAGCTGATTCCATGGATTTGCAGCTTGACACACCAGAAGACAAATTATCCCAGAAAAGCTTTGTGACAAAGCTGAATGAGCTAAAGGGAACCAGTACCTCCTCATCAAAGCCATTCTATTGTTATGGAGTTGCACATGTGCCTGTAACACATGGTAGTGTGGCAATTAAAGTCTTTAAAAAAAGTCAGCTTGGACAGACCTCAAGGGATGGGGAAAACTGTTCATCTGAACACACTTCACTTTGAAAAACTTGTTTGATTGTTACCAAGGGACAACAGAAAACCACCACACCTTTAATAGTCTATGCCCCGCATGTAGAACAAATGTATTAAGCAGTCAACATACTAAAAGAAAGGGTAATTAAAAAAAAAAAAAAACCAAACAAACCATAACAATCATTTTGGATGCAGAAAACCTAACTTCAAATCCCTTTGCTGTTTCTCTCAGTAGCTTGAATCTGGTTCATGCCAAAGGAATGCCCTAAGCACTCAGTAACCTTGAAGTGTAGCGGATTACTTGAACTTGTATTTTGTAAAATCTCTCAAAAGATCTTTTCATTCCAGTGAAAATGAAGCTGATTTCACAGTATCATGTTTTTGTGCACCTTGGAATTGGAGACTACCTGCCAGTCATATTAACATTCTGCAAGGCTTCATTCAAGAATAAGTGAAATTACCTCAATCTTCTCAAAAAACTTGAAGATAATTTGGGATTAATTTTCTCAATAGCCTTGATCTGAAATGCTCAAATATCATTTGATTCATTAAGTTGTAAAGTAAATATTTCTTTAATAACTGAATTTATCTCAGCATTCTGTCTTTATCACCTATTGTCAGAGAAGTTGAGCTACTACAGAAAACCAATGATTTTTGTCTTAGGTTACAATCTAAGACGTAACCAAAAGTATGTATTCTATCATCATCTGTTAAAACCAGGTGGGGCACAGTTTTTGTCTCTTCCATGACACATCCCTGATAACTCCCTCCAGGGCTTAATGGGCCATCTAGCCTCACTGCATGACTCATAAAATTATGTCATCCCATTGTGAGATGCTCTGCCCAAGGGGAGGAACCAAGCATTCCCTACCTGGATATAATCTGAGGTTTGGAACACCACAGGCAGTCCTTACCTACTGGGTTCCCAGAGGACAAGAGCTACATAACCACAGCCGGACCTTCAGAGGAAGACCAGGCCTTTCTACAGGATCACTGCTTCAACGTCAAGAGGACTGCAGCCACCCCTTAATCGGGCTGCTACCACCACCCTGCCCAGCAGGGTGTTAGGTTGTACCCTGACTCTGTCAGGTTAAGCCAGTGTTTCTGTATTATTGCCTTATTATATATACTAGTAAAGAGCTGTTGCTCCTATTCCTCATATCTTTGCCTGAAAGCCCCTTAATTTCAAAATTATAATAACTTGGAGGGAAAGGGGTTACAGTCTCCATTCCGAGGGAGGTTCCTGTCTTCCTTAGTAGATCCCTGTCTTTCAAACCAAGACAATTTTCAACAAAGAGGTAAAGACATCAGTTAAATCTCCAGTAGTTACAACAGAATAGTCAATTTATTTGGATTGGTATTTTTTTCTGACTTTTTCAGTGAGGCCTCTGGCTTCATTCACGCTAAAGGGCAGCAGTGAGAGACATAACAGTAATTGCTCCAAGAGGCACCACAACCTTTAGGCATCGTTAAGAAATCCAGCCAGCATTTTGGAAGGTAGCAATTACACCCTCACACTCTGTAATTTTTAAGAAAATTGGCTGAAATACCAATTCACATCTTGTGTCCTTTGTCTTACCAATAAAATAAATAAAATATACTCTACTACTAAGGGTAATAAGAGGTACATTTTCCTTTTGACAGAGATATAAAACTGTCATTAATATGTTATAAGGGAAGATTATAGTTCTAAATGTAGCTATCCTTTCAACTTCTGACATGTCAAATTAATCTTTGCTTACACCATTACATGAACTAGACACAGGATGAAAATTCATGCCTCTGTAAAATGACACTGCAAGACCCCTGCAATACTGGATTTCCATTTTAAGTGTTAAGTGAGAATATGTACCCCATTTGCTGGACAAATCTTATGTGCAAGAGTCAGATATTTCTATGACAATTGACAATATAGCCTCCTAAAACTGTAAGCAAGGAGTACAAGTGCTATCTTCAGTGGCTGAATTTTATCTATCAAGTAAAAATTACACATATAGTATATATTATGTATATTGATGTTCAGAGTTACTAATTCATGATCCAGATGGTTAATAATGACACAGAACTAGGACTGCCTTACAAACCACACAGCAGATTACAAACCTGTTTGACTGCTCGAGACCTGATTTTCACTTCTCGAGGGAATAGATTAAAAGCAGGACTGCCTAAGTTTAAGATTAAAAATGAAATAAAGACTAAGTTTTATAACATTCACAGTGCTTAAACAAAGATTGCCAGCTGACACCTCCTAGGGAAAAAGCTCAAATTAGTTCTGTCAGCTTCTTTTTGAACAGTTATGTGCTACAGTGATAAGAGGGGCGGCAGCTTTGTTTTAAAAGTCAAGTGCAGCTGTGTTCAGAGGACCTGAGCAGAACATTGTATTAGAGGCTCCAAAGGAAAACAAATACAGAGATTGCTCAGCACAATTAATTTTCAGAGCTTCCAACCATGGCCATGTAACCTCAATTCTTCTGTAAACACATTGTAAATTACAGGGATTCAGGAAGCAAGTAAAGAAAGATGAAAGGATGATGCTTCCTCACAAAAAGATTCAAACAACTGCACTGCTCCACTTGGCCTTGTTTACTGTCAGAAACTTGGACTGTTCTGATTGTGGGTTCATTGGTAGCTCAAGGAGAGTAAATAAAAGTGCACTGTTATCTCTACAGTATGTGTTTTTAGAGTATCACATTTTCCATATTAGGAGGAGAGTAGTGTTCTCAAACAACACCCCCAAGGTTTTAAACTGATGGTGACTCCATCCAAAGGAGGATTGCACCTCTTGGTTAAAAAGTGCACTGAGCGCCTATTAACACACTGCATCAAAAATCTGGGAAAGTTTTTTTAGTATTGAATTTCTTGCTTCCATCACATGGCCATTTGACAGTCTTCAACAGCATTTGTGAAGTGGGCCCCAGGGAGGCCAGTCCTGGGGAACCCCATGCAGCATCCAGGGGTGTTCACAGAGGCACCACAAGCTGGAAAGCCCTCAGGGACAAAGGGTTTGCACAGTCTTCCACCGAACAGCTGGCTGGACAGTTTGGCAGAAGCTCCTGAAGTGAGTAACTCATAACAGCTACTCATAAGTTTGCTTTACTTTGTTCTGTACTCTTCATCTTACAGGAGAGCAGCTGATAAATGTCCTTCTCTGATTTTGGTAAGGTTGATCTGATGTTCATCCAGAGCTGTTGTGGACCATTCCTCTTGAAACAGAAGCCTCTGTGAATATAGCTCTTTGTATTTCCATCGCAACATGTCTGGTTGTGAATGAAGGACACAAAGTAATCTCTTTACATGGAAATGTCACAGTTTAATTTTCTCCACATCTGTCAGGTCCAGAAAGACTGTTAGAAATTTCTGCTCAAGTGCTGAAAAGCTCAAGCTAAGATTTGGTGTGTTGGAAAACACTGTACCTTGAATTGGTCCCTGACCTGGGTTTCAGTACTACCTTTGAGCAGTGAAATCCCTCACTTGGCTGGGAATGATGAAATCTCTGTGACATGCAGATGTTTTAAAGAGCGATCTGACACAGTCTGCTACCAGACAGAAAGTTGGAGAGTATCCAGTGAGATAGGATATCTACAGACTCTACTATGTGTGCATCAGGAGGGCATACAGAAAAGCAGAGGTGTGTGCTATCGATAAATACCTGTATGTACATCAACATGCACATGCAGAGGCTGCTAAATTATAGCTGCCAAAATTATACATTCAAAGAGTATAGATTCCATCTGATCAATCATTCACCACATATTTTACCCTTAATCTGCATAAAGGACATGATGAGAAAGTCAAACATGTCACAGTGAAGATATGCTAAATCAAAGAATTTCAGAGTGCTTTGGGCAAAACCTCACTATTATTACTTTAATCACATTCTTATAGGGAAAGTGATATAAATGTGTGCCATTGCTGGAAACCTGACCAATTTCTTTTGATGTCTTGCCCAGCATGAAGTGAGCCAAGGATGCCCTGGAACCACACAACTTTATTTGTAAATTCACTTTTAAAAATTTGATACGAGCCTAGAGTGAAATTCAAAATCTGAAAGGATATCACAAAAGCCTGTTAATACCTACATCTATTGAAATAAGAAGTTATCTAAAGTAGTAAGGGAACAGCAACTACAATCTTTACTTCTTTTAACTTGAACTGTTATGGGCCTTTCTCAGTTGGTCCTTTTCAGATATTTCAAAATGCCTTGAAAACTGAAATAGGGCCTTAATATTCTCTTGTTTTAAAAAAAAAAAAAAAAAAAAAAGCTTCCTTAGACATAGCAAAATCCAGCCATAAAACTACTTCCTGGAAGCTCATCCAGCATGTTAGATTAGAGCTGGGGAAAGCCCAATGTTACAAAAACCTGTAACACAGCACAGGAAGCTGCTACAACCTTGTTTAACTCCCCTTCCTCTCCCACACATCTCGTTCAGTTAGTGAGTCTCTTCCATCACCAGATTTGCAGGGTCAGGATGTTAAAATGAAGCCAACACATCCTCTTTGTGCCTGGGCTGACCAAGACGGTCTCTACACTGCATCACACCCATTTCCATTCATAGCAAATTTCTTGCAATGGGCAGATTGGAAAGATAATGGAGAACTAAAACGACAGGAGAGTGTTTGTGTGTGTGTGCGTGTGTGTGTGGTGCAAAAGAGACAGTGAATGTGTATATATACACTAGAAATTAAAATTATCAATGTCCATCCATGCCATGGATTACAAATACTAAAATAAGAAAGTAACAAAGTGCAATGACTTTTACTCAGCAGAACTCAGCACTGCTGCCCACAATAAAATGTGACTAAATAGGGCCTCTTTGCCAATTTTGCAGAATTTTTTGAATGGAGACTGATGTCCAATTCCTGATGGACAACAAATCAGTGTTATTCTGTTTGCACACTTCTCTTTGTCTAAACAAGTCCTGTTCCAATTACAAATATTGGTATTAGGCTGTGTCTCACTGAGTTCTTTTAGTTCTGCCCTTTCAAAAATATGGACTGAGTCGTGTTCAATGACCTTAAAGTCACCACCTAAAAATGTTAATGCAATGTGTTCTGTGTTACATCCTCACAGAAAAGAGAGAATCCCATTATTAAGATATTTGACAGAAAGTGAAGCAATCTTACTTCAGCTTCTTTCTTCTGTCCTAAACTTAGCAATGCAATATTAGGAAATAACTTCATTTCTCTGTGCCTTCATTAACATTTCCTGTTAACAGCATTTCACGCTGTTGAGGCTATGCATAGTCTCAGAACCATTATTAAACATGAATACCCATTTTATTCAGAAGATTATACATATTTTTCCTGAAATCAGTGCAGGAAATCAGAAATGGTAAAATGGAAAAAAAAAATTCTGAAGGTAAATAGATGCAAAATGTACTGCACAGAGGATAGTATTTTCTATACTCTAATAGCACTCCTTCTTGGACTAACAAGGGGAGAGTTTTCTCTATCAGTTTCTAATTGCTATATAAATACTTTCCAGGTGAATCCTGGCACCAGCTTATTTTGATTGTGAGGGTAAAAAACTAGATATAAATGTTATATTAAAATGTGAATCTAAAGTTGGCAAATTTTACTAAAAAATATAGCAGATGTCTTTTTTCCTCCTTTTTTAAACCTACTGTAATGTTTAAAAAGATCCCCCAGTACTTATGGATGAAGTCAGCCCTTATACTTGACAACTAAATACAGCTTACTACTACACATCAAGGCGACATGAAAATACATTTAAAAATACTAAATTTATATCAGATTCATAAATGTTTGTACAGAGTTTTCAGTAAACCTTGTGCAACATGGCAGCAAAGCAGTCTATTGGCAGATGGCAATCTCTCTAGGAAAAATATGATTCCATCCACATGACTGCGTAAATTACCCAAAGACGACAGGTAATTTCATAGCATTACCTCCAAGAAAATAAGAGTAATCTTTGCATATTGCTCCAGGGAGGGGTCCTGATATTAAGGGGATGATGATGACCTTGAAATATAAATGGGAAAGAAGAGATGAAAGGAAAATTACCTGTAATTTTTATTCTCAACCACTGGTAAATCTAAAGAATCCCTGGGTGAGCTGCGTGTCTCGTGTTTCTGGCAGAGGCAAAGCACACTGAGTTACTTAAATAACTCACTGGTGATGGATACCTGCTTATCCCATCACCATGTCCTTCATAGGAAATTCCAACCAATAAGTTTGTCTGTTCTGCTCCTCAAAATGCAGAAGGCTTGTTAGAGCAAAGGCACATTTCAGCTGGGTTTCTTTGAGAAACTTAACCTTTTTATTTTCCTTGGAGTATACAGTTACTGTTTTAAGAAAACAGCCTTTGCCAAGAGCTCTCAAACACTAGGTCACTGTAATTATTCCTTCCTTGAAATAGAAGGAAATAGTTACAGTACTGTTCATTTTTAAATAGAACGAACCATGCATTTTCTCCTTCTATCTGCTTCAATTCAGATATAAAGAAGACTCACATGGAAATACTAAATTTCAGTTTTCTTTGATTTGTGTTGCGCTTGCTTTCCCTCTGGTATTGTTATTATGCAATTTTTGTGCCTTTTTTTCTCAAAATGGTGCTATCCTTAAAGATATTTGAAGCTGAAAAATGCACCCTAGCCAGTAAAAGACATGGCACTTCTAGCACAATGGAGAGGGCATTTTAAATTCTTTTTAGAGCCCCTAAGAGACTTAGTCCTCCTGTCCAGAGAGCAGTGAAAAAATTAAATTCCAGTGCCAGCTCACTGCACTCACTGCCACAAAAGAAATCAGGAGGCAGAGACAGATGTAGAACCTGTTGAGGAGGTAAAATAATATGGATGACTGCTGAGTTCCTGTTACTCCATTATTATTTGAGCTAAAATAAAAAGTTCATTAATGAGCAATAGCCACACTAAGAGATGGACACAAACAGCCCATTGCTTTGTGTTTTGGCCCAGGCTTTGAAAGTGTGGGAAGAATGAGACCCATCACTTTCCTGCACATTTGGTAACGTGGAATCACAGAATGGTTTGGGTTGGAAGGGACCTTAAAGATCATCTCATTCCAGTCCCTGCCATGGGCAGGGACATCTTCCACTATCCCAGTTTGCTCCCANGATTCTATGCTTTCTGGGGGTCCTTCACCACCAAGAGGACCAGCTGGAGAGGATCACTGGAACATCACTGGGGTCCACACAGTGGTGATATTTTCTTTATTCTGTCCCTGTCACTCTCCTTCTGTCCCCCCCCACCTTTTTCTACTTCTTTCTTTCTCTCTCTCTCTCCTATCTACCATCAAATAAAACCCTTACTATTGACTGGCATATGGTCTTGTTTGCAACTTAATTTGGGCAGAGGAATTTCCAAAGAACTTTAATAACAACTGGATCTTAACAGGCAGCCACCACTATGCCCTTCAAGGTTGCACAGTTGCGTCAGTCTGAAGTCTGAGCCAATAAAATGCTCCAGAGTAACTAAGAAACAGCAATCTAACAGATACAGACACCGCAGAATCTTCCTGAAATATGCCATGAGTCATAGAGGGTTCAGTGTAATATTCAGGCAATATATACAGAGCAGGCCAGAGGGTACAGTGAAGCATGTTGCATCTAAATAGCCAAATTACATATACTGTATTTCAGTAAAATTAATGACAAACTGAACTCAAAGGCACCTCATCTAAATTTGAAATGGAAATTTGCATCTGCCATGTTTATTTCATTATTATTTCATGAGGAGTCTATGCTTGTTTATGAATTCTTAAAGTGTATTTAAGCAATCAAGCATAATAGTGGTGTAATTATCTCAAACATATTGCAGTTCCAGGACTTTATGAGGAATCTAAGGCATTTCATGTAGCTAGCTTCTAAGCTGTCTCACTCATGAGCTTATTCCCTGCTGTGTCTCACTGAAAAGAAGAGTCACTGACAAGGAAAAAAACACCCCAAACCCTGTTACCAGAAAGGGGAAGGCAATGCATCAGTCGTGTGAACTGACACCACTCCCATAAACCATGTCCACATCTGTCCCTGCACCAGCCTGGAGCCTATGGCAGAGCTCTTACAAAGCAGTGTTTTTATTGGGTTCAAAACTACCTCAGTGATGCATTTCTGAACCAGGCATCTGTGCCTGGCAGCTGGCCTGCAATAGAGTTGCCACCTTTAGGGGAAAAGAATACTATTGGGGAGCTGGTATATAATGAAAATGATTGAAAAGTGGCTTTGCACTTAATAACACTGCTGCCATGGTGATCTCTTCCATTCTGCTGCTCTCTGGGTAGAAGGCACTTGCCTGTTCCCCTTCAGATGTGATATCAGCTCTTTTTAAAAAAGAAACAGAGGTGGTAATGTTTGGCAGCTTGCAGATCAGCAGGGCTGCAGAAAGCAGAAAAACTCTGTTGGGCCGAAAGAGACAAGCACTGTCAGAGACCAGCAAAGCCTTTTCCCTTCCTTCCAAACTGAAGTATCATAGCTTGAAAATTAGCTTGTGCAAGCTAGAAAATTCTTGTCCAGGCTTACTGTTACCAGGGCATGTTTGCAGCAGATGTGGGCCACTTTTCCTGTGAAATCAAATATGGACATAGGATTTAGTTTTGGAGTAGGACTGAAACTGTCACCTTGGACTGGCTCCAGCACGAATTATCTTTTGTCTCCTTCAAACCAGTTCAGCCAGCAGAACTCTTCCCATTCAGTAAAAGCAAATGGGGTCAAAATGCAGGAAAGATCAGCTGCTGCACAAATTATTCTTAAGTTATGCTTTTCCCAGACAACATATCTAATTACTAATGATTTGAAGGGTGTGAAAAGTGAGCTCCCGGACATGTTTGTAAATCTTGCCAGGAGTTATACCTAAACTCAGCTCCAAGAATTGCCACTGCTCTAAAATCTGATACACACCTTTGAACTTTCAGTCTTCCAGTGGTACAATCAAGACAAATGGAAGGTGACAGCTAAGTAGCAACAGTTCTTTAGGATAAAACGAAATTCATGAGATGAACTTTCAAAGGGTCTATACAGTGTCTCATACTGAAAGAGCACCTTTTCTTACAGCCTATTTCAAGACATCCAAGAATATCTTGCTCCAAGACAACTCTGGCTGCAGGGGAATTTGTCAAAAAATTCTGAACTGATGCAATAACTGGATACACAGTCATTGGCAAGGATTAGGAGGTTTCTTTTATGGTGATACTATAAAAGGATTAGTTCTTCGGTTTTACGGTATAAATCCCTAAAGTCAGGGTTTTTTTTTTTTAATATATAAACTTCAAAAATATCATAGTATTTCTTTGTGAGAGATGAACTTAGTGCAATTTTTAAAACACTCATCTTTATCTTTATTGCTGTATTCCAGTAAACAAACAATACTTCCCATGCAATCCTTCATTTTAGCTCACCCTCTGCTTTATTAACTCAGTCCTTTTCAGCCCTAGTTCAGGTGATATTTGATTAATTTGTGATCACTGCTTCTGGGCCTCGTGTTCTTTAAGGTACAGTANAGCACGAATTATCTTTTGTCTCCTTCAAACCAGTTCAGCCAGCAGAACTCTTCCCATTCAGTAAAAGCAAATGGGGTCAAAATGCAGGAAAGATCAGCTGCTGCACAAATTATTCTTAAGTTATGCTTTTCCCAGACAACATATCTAATTACTAATGATTTGAAGGGTGTGAAAAGTGAGCTCCCGGACATGTTTGTAAATCTTGCCAGGAGTTATACCTAAACTCAGCTCCAAGAATTGCCACTGCTCTAAAATCTGATACACACCTTTGAACTTTCAGTCTTCCAGTGGTACAATCAAGACAAATGGAAGGTGACAGCTAAGTAGCAACAGTTCTTTAGGATAAAACGAAATTCATGAGATGAACTTTCAAAGGGTCTATACAGTGTCTCATACTGAAAGAGCACCTTTTCTTACAGCCTATTTCAAGACATCCAAGAATATCTTGCTCCAAGACAACTCTGGCTGCAGGGGAATTTGTCAAAAAATTCTGAACTGATGCAATAACTGGATACACAGTCATTGTCAAGGATTAGGAGGTTTCTTTTATGGTGATACTATAAAAGGATTAGTTCTTCGGTTTTACGGTATAAATCCCTAAAGTCAGGGTTTTTTTTTTTTAATATATAAACTACAAAAATATCATAGTATTTCTTTGTGAGAGATGAACTTAGTGCAATTTTTAAAACACTCATCTTTATCTTTATTGCTGTATTCCAATAAACAAACAATACTTCCCATGCAATCCTTCATTTTAGCTCACCCTCTGCTTTATTAACTCAGTCCTTTTCAGCCCTAGTTCAGGTGATATTTGATTAATTTGTGATCACTGCTTCTGGGCCTCGTGTTCTTTAAGGTACAGTATTGTCCAGAGAATTATACATGGGAAAGAACATCCTTTGTGTTTACCTTTATTATCATTTCTCCTTATTCAGTGCCCATTTTTCCTTCTGTGTCACAAATGCTGTATCTTACTGTATCCTACTGTATCACTGTATTTTCCTAGCCACAAAGCTTTGGTCTCTGGTAATTGAAAAATTCTTTATCCATTGCTATTACATTTACTGAAGTCAAAAACTATGAACATCTCACATGTTTGAAATGCATTAGATTACATGGGCAAGTAAGTATAGAGTTGTTTAAAAGAATCATGCACAACTGCTTTTTAATCAGCAAAGACCCTTTAAAGTCGTTAACAGCACTGTACTATCAGGCACTGCTATTTAGATGCTGCTACTAAAAGCATAAAGATTATTCAGTCTTCTTTAACCTAAAATAAACTCGGGTTACCTGACACCAAAACATGATGTATTCACATATTTTAGTCCACATACTAGAAGTAGCTGGGCTCATAATTTCTTTTCTGCTAATATTGTAGCAATGAAACCATACAGCTTGTCCCTTTGAGACAGGAAAATCATAGAGATACTCTTGGATCCAATACTGCTGTATGTTAAAGGACTTATTAGAATTTAAATTACTATTGTGTATTGTTTTAATATGTCTTCACAGCATGCGCCACAACAGTTCCTTTGCAGCTATTACACTGTACATTGGCTACATCAATTAACAGAAATGCACATTATCTATTATTGACCTATTTAATACCTAATACATTTTTCCACAGTCTATTTATTCTTCCTAATGTGCACTCAGAAAACATACTATAAATTAGTTTTCCTAAGAAAGTCATGTATCTGTGCACTTACGCCAAAAACTGTGGGCATATAGACATGTATCTGAATCTAGTGACTCCTTTTTAAAATTGCAC
>VYZQ01052158.1:3738-14320 GCA_013400655.1 Mystacornis crossleyi | reverse complement strand
CCTGGGACTTTGGTTTATTTTTTAACTTCTCTTCTGGACTTGTTCAGAACATCAGAACATCAGAACCCCAACGGGGGAACCTTCCACCGGCTTGGAGCGGGCCCCCACTCCGACCCAGCTCCAAGGAGGAGGAGAGTGACCACACCAACAGAAGGACTTTAAAATCTTTCAGGTTTCTTTCCACAGCGAGAGGTTTTATTATTTAGCATTATTATTCTTTACCTGTGTGTTTGTTAAATAAATAGTTTTATCTCTTTCACTTTCCTTCGAGGAAAAAGGTTTATTTTTCCCAAACCTGGTGGGGGAGGGGTGGTTTAACACCTGCCTTCTCTCAGAGGATATACTTCTAAATTTGGCTAAACTAGCACACATGCTTTAACTCTTGGTCAGCCATAAAGCAGTTAAGAAGTTGGACTAGATGATCACTGCAGGCCCCTTCCAACTGAAAATATTCTATCAAAAAAGCCAGACCTCAAAATTAGTAAGAATTCTTTCTTCCATGCAAATAATCTGGGATATATTGCTATAGAATTTATACCATTTATATTTGGAGGTATTAGAGCCTGACACATACCACCCTGGAAAAACACCACAGCATTCTATTCCAAAGGCAAGTTTCAATTTAATGTTAGCTTTTGACCCTACTACTCCTTTCAGAATGCTGTCATGATTTATTGTTCTTTAGTCTTCTTATTTTCTCTTCTCCCCTAATTTATTCCAGCTGATTCTCAAGTCACAATTGGTTTTAGCTGAAGTTAGTTCTTGCTTTTAGTGCTCTTCCCATCCCTTCATTTCTATTTTTTCACAGGTTCATGGTTATACTTAAGGTTCTAGCTAGTTTTCTTGTTTCCAGTCCTAACTTTATAAATGTTGTTTGTAGTTTTCAGTGTAAAGGTAATTGTCATGGTTTTTTAATTATAATAATGCATTAACATCATTATATAATTTGCTGTAAATGGTTCTCACTGTGTCTCAATTGCTGAAGTTGTTAAAATCACATTAAAACAATTGTTCATAGACAATCACTAAGTAAATAAGATGCCCTTGCTAATGTCTGCAAATACATTTTATTTGCTTTCTTTAAGGCAAATTAGTAAGAACACAGAAAGCACTTCCCTCATCTCTAGTGGAGGGGGACTGAAGTACTTTGCACTGACATTATGAAACTAATTCTAAGCAAAAATTACTCTCTTACCTCGCTAAAAGCTTTTCATTTTGGTCATCCTCACAGCTTCCCTTCCCCCCAACTTTTCCCCATACTTCTGCATTTCCCTCTTGATTCTGCTGAGCAGCACCAAACACATTCCTGACTCCACTGATGTTTTTCTTCGTGCACAGGCTTTCAGATACAAACATTTCAAGAAGAGCAAAGCTCACACAAAACATAGCTACCTCCACCTCATTGTGCCTAAAGAGGTAAACGGGAACAGAGGTGAGGTCTGGTGATGAATACACTTGCACAAACTCTTTCATCTTCTACTACAAAGTCAAAGTGCCACAATGAAGTGATCTGCTGAATAACTTATATTTGATTATATAATTCCTAAGATTCCAGGGGGAGGGAAAAAAAGGGTAAAAAAAAAGTATCTTGCATATAAAAAGGTTTATATATAAAAAGTTCATTGATTTTCATTCTACTATTGTTTGAAAAAAAAAAAAAAAAAAAAAAACAAACTTATCCTACCTCTTCACAGGCGGTCCTGAAATCCATGTGCTATGACACAGCAAGTGATATTTGTCTAAAATGGAGAGAAAGATTTCATTAGAATGAAAAAGATACAGCAAAACATAAAAGTTATCTGTCTGAGATGAGCAGTTGCACTTTTCTGTGCTAGGTCCAGTTATAGCCATTGCTTAAAAAGAGAAATGATCAAAGTTGCAACAGGATTAGGGAGATGTTAGAAGTGGTTCCCAGTTGCTATTAAGTACACAACCTGGTTTCATTGAATATAATCAAAGGAATGCTTATGTTCCCACCACCTCCTCCCTTTCACAGGACATTCAAACATAATTTTCTTATTACAAGTGTAAATTTCTTTTTTTTTTGTGTGTGTTTTCCAATTTTTGTTACAAAAGAGTATACTCAAAAGTAACAAAAATAGAGATCATTAAGTGTTGGTCTTCAGAACCCTCCCTCTCTTTAAAAAAACTTTTTTTTTCTTTTCTCCCCTAATTAAAACCCATCATGCACCAGTACTTTTTGTCTCACATTTTATTAATGTACCTAATCTCTCCACTGAAGCCGCTGTCATTTAACAGTGTGCTTACTTTGCAGAAATATTTATGAGTTGAAAAACAAATGTTAGAAAAGTCAGGAATATGTGCAAGTGCTGGCAAAATGTCACACCAAATCCTGTGATTATTACTTCGCCTGGCCTTTACCTAAAGCGTATTCATCGCAATGCAAACTTATGCATTCATTTATTTATGTGATAAAGCCACTGGAACAGGATGTTAGCAGAGGCTAATAACAGCATCCTGCTGCTGAGTGTGCAATGGAAACACCCATGCATCAGTCAGTAACATCTTCAGCAAACACAAAACAGTCCCGGGCAAAACAGTAGTTTCATTCAATGGCTGGAAAAAACCCAATCCTGTAACAAAATTCTCTCCATCAAGTATTTTATTGCAATTTTGTATTAATTATGTGCTTGCGATTATTTGTACAGGTATAGTACTCAAAGTTCCAACACAAAATTTGCACCATTAGCCTAAGTTTAAAATAAAATTTAAAATTTTTCACATAGTACAAAAATTTACATGCTAATACTTACAATTAAACCTCTTAACAGTAATAAAATATCTTCATTAAGTCTGTTGATTTATTTTGCTGCTCTGAATGCAGTTCTATTAAACAGCACACATATGAGGTTAAAGTTCTCTACTGAGCTCTACCTGGTTCACAGCCTGTGCTCTAGACTTATTTCTAGCAGAGATAGCCTAGGTTGGCTAGGTTATAATTCACATATTAAAAAGACCCTTCATCGTTTCTTCCTTACCAGCTTTACAAGAGCACCAAGATCCAATAACAACTGTATCTGTAATTCTGCTCTCAAAATGCTCATAAAATCAAGGTCACTATTACTGTTTCAAAGATTTTCTCTCTGGTGGGTCAGTCATGTAACAAAGTATGTTTCCTAGTAATCTTTATGAATTCTTTTTTCAGCTGAGTAAGCTGAAGTGGAAAAAAAAAACTTTACTCACCTTAGCCAAATATTCTGAGGACTTCTTAGCCTCCTGGAACTATAAAAGCATGTATCTTTGAAATATAAACAGAAGTAATGCACAGTGCTCTCCTTTCTTGGGCCCTGATTGTGGAAGGTCACTAATTCCTACTGCAGTCAAAAGTTTATTCACTTGTGTTTATTCACTTTTTTAATTAAAAAAAAGTTCTGCAAATTTTGGGTTTGGGCAACTTCGGTTCCACAGTCAATGACAATTCCACTTTCATTCTCTTTTAGCTACTCTTGATCTAAACCTTGTCTAACCCTGGTAATTTCCACAGCTCGGTATTACTCTTTTTTCTTCTGTTGGTTTTTATGTATAACGCATTTATTTACTTATTTCAGAAAGACTTGTATTATCACCTAGAAAAAAAAGAACTTTTAACTATAAAATATTCTCTAAAACACAAAGCTGGAGCTACATAATTTTCAACACAAAATCAAATTCATAGCAGAGAATTTATGTATTTTTCAGGCAGGCAACATCTCAGTCACTAATCTCTGCAATATAGCTGCCACTGCTTCTGCTCCCCTCTATTTCCTACCGATTCTCATCTGCAGCTGCACAGAGAATGTAAGTCCATTATCAATGTTCTTTTTCCGACTACCAGCAGTTTTATAACATTTGATATTTTACAAACAGCACACAGAAGGTTTGATTACAAAGTGCAGTACCTCATAAATCATCTCAGAAATGTCATTTTTTCCAGCATTTACGTCCCAAATAAACACTCTAGATAATTAAATTACAGGAATACATATCATGCATCATGCAGAAATGTTATATCTTATGGTGGTAAAAGCCCCAATGATTACTAATTGTCTCCTCCTGCAATACATGAAAAAAGGCAGAAAATATAAACATAAGTAATTTCAAAAATAAAACATTTGTAAAATGATAAACTGTGAAACCCACTGCTTACAGATATCCGTGATAAGCTTCTAGCTAACCTCTGCAACCCCATCTCCAAATCACAGCCACTTGCACCTGAGCAACTTTCCAGCTCTCCTAGGAGCTTCCTTCAGCCTGAATATTTGATTTTTTTTTTTTTTTTTTTCCCCNTTTTTTTGCCCCTCCCCACCATTAGGTTGCTCTGGGACAAACTGTGCTTCAGAATGTGAGAAAGGAGCTGCCTGTGGCTTTGAATTGAGGAAGTGCAGAGGAAACAGCTCCAGGACAGAGCCTGGTTTGCAGGCACAGAGGGAGGCATGAACAGTATCTATCACTCAAAGAGAAAGGAAGAGTCCAAAAGCAGCGTGGCTTTCTCTAAAGGGGCTGGGAACCACTGCAATCAAATATATGCAAACAAGCCAGCTTTGAAAACTTACTTGCCGTCCTTTCAACTTCACTTGCAATCTGCATCTCCTCCAAAACTGACTTACCAGACCTATTTTGCTCACCTCTGCTGATGGATGTAAAAGGAACAGTGTGTGACAGACAGATTGGGAAGTGCCTTTGACAACCCCTTGGCAGGAAAAGCAGTTATTCAATGCTGAAGAAACATTTACCAAGCAGTATTATTATGGCATTTGTGTTCTAAAGGGAAATGAAAGGCTAAAACATAACAGCAAAGATGAAGGCTATGGCAGCCCTCAGAGACAAAGCTTCATTTAGGCTAATGCACTGAGCACTTGAACCATGCTCTGATCTTCTTATAATAAATCAGGTCATATTCAAGTGGTATAATAGATGTAATTTCACAAAGTAATTCCATGACTGAATACTCCGGTATACTTAATGAAATAAGAGCAAACAAAAAGAAAATTTCTCATGCACACAACAGCAAGAGACACTTTGTGAAGTGTAGGAAATACCACAGGCCAAATGAAATATTTTTGAAGTACAAGTAGGAAACACTTCATTCTCAAGGTTACTGGTGCAAAGTAAGAATACAATACTGTATGCACAAACAACAAGTTCATGGAGAAATTATGCATTATCAAATGCATATGATATTTGTTTCATTTAGCATATGATATCACTGCAGCTTGTATATGTCTTACTTGATGGAGACAAACCACAAGAAATTCTTATTGTCTGAGAAATGTCTGAACTGCTAATGGGGAAAGAGACTGAAACCATATTCCAAAGGCACAAATCTCAGATCAGCAACTACTTATGATAATAGTTCACTACTAATGTTTGCCTTTCAAAGTCCTTCTGCCTCCATTCTTGCCAACATATTGGCTCTATATTGTGAAAATGACTAAAGAAAATCATATCTTTCCTTATTGTGTGTGTTAGGAAATTATACATACATTTTTAATTCTGCAAGGCCTTTTTTTTTAGCAATAATTAAAACTAAAACTCAAACCTTCTCCATTATAAATAGGGAAAGTAGATATAGAAATTATCCTTACATATAGCATAGCTAGTTCTTTGTGCTTTACAGGAAACAAATATATTTCTGGAAAAAGAGAAAGATTACTTCAAATACAAATTCCACAAAGGCATATTCATTCCATCGAGCTTACCACAAGGTGTTTGGTACTGGAAGAGTTGTCAGAGGCATGAAGACACCACAGTAAATCAAAGGAGCAGTTGAGTAACTGCAGATTAATAAACCCTCATTCAGTTACTGCTTTCCAGCACATTTGAATTATATTTTGTTTGAACACTGAGTTACTTATGTTCAGTTAACATAATGATTTTTAATAATTTACATATTGGACTCATTTGCTGAAAAATTTCTCAGCGAGTTGGAAACAGATAGTCTCTAGATTCAAGCACTTCCTCATACCTCCTCAGAAAGTTCAGTACATTGAAGGGGAATCTGTACATCCATTGCACAGAATTACAGTTCAACAAATTAATTGAAGTAGAAGGATGATCACAAAGCTGGACAACCCTAAGCTGTATGTACCTCAATCTACCTGATAGTGCAAGGACTGAGATGAACTTTGGAATCAGCAAACCTGTGCAGTTCTTTGGCAGGGAGGAAAATAATTACCTGACAAAGCTTTTTAACAAAATGTCCAGCTCTTAGCAAAGCTCATGCTTCAAAAGAATTGAAGTTGGCAATTAGCAGCTAACATGGTTTTTAATGTTTCGTTCATTTTACCTTGGTTAAAACAAGTATGGTATTATCTGCCAGTCATAATTTATTATTTTAGTGGCAAGCATATTTCGTATACAAGTCAAATTAATGATTCACTCTATAAACAACAATTTTTCAATAGTCAGTGATCCACAAGGCAGTATTAACTGAATGAATGCATTTTGAGCTTCTTGTTTGTTTATTCAGTGCTGTTTGCATTAACAGTTATCTAGTGTCCCCCAGAAAAAACACCCACAAAATGACCTAAGGAGTCACCCAGTCTGTTCTGGCTTGGCAAAAGTAAACTATTGCAAATGGCAAAATTAAAAAAAAAAAAAAAATCAATCAGAACAACACAATACAAAATCTCTCAGAAGGAAAAAGCAGTATTAGAGGAGAATAATCTGAAAACAGTGATATTAAATGTCAGTGGGCTGCTGCATGTCTTTATGTGAAATGCACTCAAACTGGAGCATGAAAGTTTGGCTCTGGGTCAAAGTCTGGAATGCTCTTAGGAAAAAATAAAACTTCTGTCTGGTTTCTCACTTTTTCAATCTTACCCTTTGGTGATTAAGTAGATATGTCTAAATGTAATTATGTACTTTATTTCAAAGAGGGCAGTGCACATGTCAGAGACCAAGCTTGTAGTAAATGTCTCCTTATTCTTCACTGCTCTGGAGGCTGCATGAACTGTGACATGATTTAGATAATTTCTCAGTTTTGCCTAAATAACAGTGCCTTTTGTCAGAGATAAACAGAAATTCTTCTCTGACTATTCAGCACTGCAGTCTGAATTTCCTCTCCATTATCTCTCAACCCAAAATTTTTTGTGTAGAAGACATACTGGCGTTCCTCTTCCAAGGCAATTGCTTCACACTCAAATATAAATTTCATGCCCCTGGCGTTATGCCTAATGCTAATAATTCAGTGAGACTTTCCACATTACACTGCATCTTTTGATTTCACTTAAGTTAAAAGAAACAAGCCAAAAACATTGTACCAGTGTCCTAAAGGAGGTTAGAAAATAAATTAATGGTTGTAAACACTCAGGAAATATTTATTTGGGATTGTATATCCTTTATAAACACCTGATAAATATATTTATACCTGCATATATAAACATGTGTCAGGTCCAGAGTTAACTGCAGAAGTTCTTGGTGAAAAAATAATCATTCACACTGAAATTTAAAAAATTTGTATATCCTGCTTAAGAAAAATCAAAATAATAATGTGCAATGAATAATGAAAATTGAAACCAGATTAAATGAAGAAAGGACATGATATCAGATTTAGTACAGATGATGCTCATTGAATCAAAGTAATATGAATATGTTTTATGACCAGTTTACAAGAGTATAAAGAAGCACATATTTCAATTTTTGCAACTGACTAAAATTTGTCCCATATACCATGGAAAATGCAAAACAGGATTTTCCAATAGATATAACATCATTTCTGCTCATTTGATAGAGTTTGAATCACAAACTCCAGTATGTCTTGATAAAGCTTGAACTAAAGACGTAAGAATAAGTGAAAGAAATGACAAAATCTTTTCTTAGAGAAATTCAGATATTTCATTAACTTCAATGAAAACAATATGAATAAGTCATTTTTAATTGCCCCAGGACAAAAAAAAAAAAAAAATCCCAATTTCATTTGGAATTTCATTACCAAACCATATTTGATTATGACCTTTCCTTATTTTGATGGGATTGAAATTACTTGACTAAGGTCAAAACATTTGAAATAGTCTGTTTTACCATTAGGTTTTATGAAATTATTCCTACCACTAAAAGAACACACTAAAAGAATACTTTTTTTAATATTCACAGTATCAAAAAACTGTCTATATTATATTACCAACTTATGTATCACGATGTAATACATTTGTAATGGCACTAGACCTTATCAATTCTTTCCACTGAGATGGTAACAGAAATCATAGCAGCCCACTAAAATAACTGGCATAATTTATCTTTCAGTGCATGTTTTCATACTGTTTTTTGGAGTTTGCTTTCTACTTAGAAATTGCCACCATCACCTGTCTTGCAACTGCAGTCAGTTTCTTTGCTCAGATGGAATTGGGCTATCAGAGGTAAAAAGGTTTGGGGAATATGACTGGAAGATACCAAAGAAGATGGGCACAGAGGCAGTTTGAGAACCTGTGGGGGGGAACTGAGTCAGTGCAAGCTGGAAAAACAGAAGAAAACAGGTACTTCTTGGCAAACACCACTCTTTGCAGAGACACTGAACTCAAATGACTACACTCTTGTATCAGAATCACCTAGGTAAAGCACCAGAGAACAAAAACAAATTGGACATTTTAACAGCAAGACCACAGATTTCTTGTTTAAAGTGGACTAAGACACGTCTGTGTTGCACTGCTGCTTAGACAAGCTGTTGTTTACTGTGTCAAGTCATTGATCCTTGAACACCACTGATTTTCTGCACTGCTATTTTGTCCTTCCTTCCTTCTATAAAATATGAACTTACAGATTTTTCATAAATAATCAATAACAAAAAAATCAATTCATATAAATATTTAAATCAATGTGATTAACTGACCATTTGACAGATTTAGACTTAAGTCTGAACTGGAACTTAGTTTCCAGTACCAGGTCCTGTAATCAACAGCAGTATTCCTGTCTGAGAATTCCTATCACAACAAGCATGCATGCAATTCCAGTGGCCACTATTAAAAACTATGCATTTGTTTTGTCATCCTGGGATGCCACAGCTACAACAGAGAGAGAGAGACCAAGGTTTATTGCAGTTGCTGCTACAGTCTTGCCTTATCTGCAAAGTCACTTATAGAGACTACCAGTAAACAAAACACTTCTCAGGTTAAGGAAGAAAACCCAAACAAACAAAAAAAAACACCAAAGCCCCCAAACAGTAACCTATTTCAAAGAGTTGCTAGCAAAGGAAGGAGGAATAACACAGTGTATGAACTAGGACATTCTAGCCGAGAGAGATACCATAATTTGCAGTCTTTACCACATTTCCTTTTTTTTTTTTTTTTTTCCAGAGCAGATGCTTCTATATAGAAGAATTCAGTACTTATAGAAAACAAACACCAACAACTCGGCTCAAAATTAACCAACATAATTAGATCTTCCACTTGAGTTTTTATATGATTGCAGCAAAAGCCTCTTTAACTACACTGGAATCCAGAAAGCAGGAATTTGTAGCAATGCTGTTGTAATATCATCAAGTCAAGTTTATTTACCGTCAAACGATTCCTGCAGTAGTACATTGTCAAAATGTATAAAAAGGGAACTCGAGATATGCAAAATATGCCACACAGGAAAACACAGCATTTAAAGCACTGTAAAATTAAAACAAACAAAGTTAAGTAGCCAGTCAGAAATACTTCACAGCTAATTAGAAAATACCCCTGTGAGAGCAGCACCCCTCACTGAAAATCCTTTTCTATGGAAGCGGATTGGAATGGGATTGTGAAATGATCATCCCAGCTGTCCACAATGCCTATCCCGCAGGGTGTTAATCCTGCTATAGGGCCAACACAGCAAGTCAGAAAAAAACCCTACCAACAACAGTGGGCTCCACTTTTAGAAACAGAGGCTGATTCAGACAAACACTGCCTAGTGGTAAACTGCTGATCCAGGAGCACTGAGTCGCCACACAAAATGAAACCTGTGCAGGGCGGGCATGGGTGGACAGCTGTAAGTAGCATCCTTATTTAACTGGAGACATTGCAATTACTCATTTTGGTTATCACATTTTCTGTATAATTAACTGCTGTTCAGATTAGATTTTACTTAATGCATTCTTGAGCTCACTGAAAGCCAAGATGGCAAACACAGACAGTCATAAGGATTTTTCTTTGTAAACTTATACATTCATGATGCAAGGTAATTGTAATAGAGTGGCACTAATATCACTAATTCCTTCTACGATTGTCTTTCACATGCCACTAAATGTAGATGAAAAAAAGATAATGAGAACGTGAACTGCACAGTCAAGCAGACTGGAAGATGCTGAAATCATGATGAAAAGGTATTGCCAGGAGTAAAGTGAAAAGAATGTAGAAGGGAATCTAAAACTTGGTAGGTCAGCAGAAAGGAGCCAGAGTACATCAAACTGAGGAAGCTTTTGCACCATGGGCAAGTTGAGGGATAAGGAAGAAGAAGACAACATTCAGGACATTGTTTTGAAGGTTTGTAGACACCATAGGAAACTTGATTCCAGGGAAATGCACCCAAAATCAGACCCAAATTCCACGGGCATGGTAGTGTTACACCTTTTTTTTTTTTTTTTGGAACCAAATACAACAAATAATGAACGCCACCAACTCCA
>VYZQ01052147.1:25866-54491 GCA_013400655.1 Mystacornis crossleyi | reverse complement strand
GGCCGGGCCGCGGGAGCTGTTCCGGGCCGCCGGGCAGCCATGGCGGATGAGGAGGAGGACGTGCCGGTGAGTGGCGCCGGGGCCGCCCTTCCCGGGGATCCACAGCCCAGCCGCGGGCGGGGGCGCGGCGGGAAGGGGCCGGGGCCGGCCGGGCGCTGACCGCGGCCTCTCCTGCGCTGTGCCCCTGTAGTTCGAAGAGGACGCGGAGGACGCCGGCGGGGGCCTGGACGGCGGGCAGGGCAGGAGGAAGAGGCTGTTCTCCAAAGAGCGTGAGTCGGGCCGGGCCAGAGAGCCGTGTCCTGCGCGGACGGGTCACTCAGCTGAAGCTCCGAGCTCACAGCTATGGGGTCCCAAAACTCACTTCTTAGCAAAACAGCGGCTTTCATTCTGTGCCTTGGCTGCAAGTGCAGAAAGCTGCCGTGTAGACCCCCCTCAAAAATACTGCTCGTGAATCCTCTGAACCTAGCTGTGCCCAAAGTCAGCTGCGCTGTCAGTATGCAGTGCTTGCAGCCTAAATGAATATTCAGAGAGCCTGTCCTCAGACACTTTTCTGTATGTACAGCTCCTGGCTTTTGTTGGCTTCTGCTTATTTCCTGTATGTTTCCTCAAGAACAGTCCTGCCTGACAGACCAGAGTGCCGTCCTGGTGCAGGAATGTTCAGGCTGGCGAGCTCTAACTAGATGTGTGCAGCACTGAGTGGATGAAAGAAGCCTCATGCTGAGTTTCTTTGTGCAGTAAGGTGCATGATGTATGGATTCGGGGACGACCAGAACCCTTACACAGAATCAGTGGACATTCTTGAGGACCTGGTAATAGAGTTTATCACAGAAATGGTAAGTGAGCTCTAGATAGCGTGGTCAAAACATCCTCACCAGAACTTTAGCTTTCTGAAGGTTAATACCTCTGACTCAAATACTGCATTATCACAGGCCCCGAACTCATGGCATTAGTAAGAGAAACATAAACTTGGATTTTGTTTTTCCGAGATTAAAGCAAATTTTATGCATCTTCCTCCATGTGGATTTGGAACACTGAAGTCCTTAAGTAGCAGTTAGGTTAGTATTGTAGGAGGGAAAATACCCATCCGACTTTGGGGCTTACTGTGGCAACACTGTATATGCAGCTGACAGAAGGTTCAGATTTGAAAGTCTGTCAACTTCCTCTGTTTGCCCAGAGTCTGTACATGGATGGGAACTTAGCTCTGCCCTACAAAAGAAATGCATTCTTAGGCCTGAAGCCCAAGAATTAGTCTTCCAGATCTGGATACTGTTTGAAAGTATCCAAAGATTCCCCTTTTTTTTGAAAAGTTGGTCTTTCCTATCCTTACCAAAATGCCCTACACTGTCCTCTGATACGGTTACCTCACATTGCTTCCAATTTGTGCCTTATCTTCAGGCATTCTGCAGGCTGGGTGTCCTACGTGTACTCTGGCCTTAGTTCTGATATCATTATGTGATGTATATATAGTGGTATGTTCGGGGTGTGACAGGCAGCTGGGGACAGCAGAGTACTGGGAAGTAGTTCCCACGATTTACTGGGAAGTTCTCTTGTGACTAGGATGATGGTGCCCAGAACCTGCAATTGGATACTTTTTTATTGTAAAATGACAGGAAATAAAGTGGAATTGAGAACTTAAAAAAAACACCATGACAAAGGAATGCTGCTGACTTTTTTTTCCCCTCTGTCAGACACACAAGGCCATGTCCATCGGGCGGCAGGGTCGGGTGCAGGTTGAGGACATTGTCTTTCTAATACGCAAGGACCCCCGGAAGTTTGCCAGAGTTAAAGACCTCCTAACTATGAATGAAGAACTGAAACGAGCCAGAAAGGCCTTTGATGAAGCAAACTATGGGTCTTGATTCTGTGTACAAGCTGCACTGGGGCATTATTTGGGTACCTGCTGCCCAGTAAGAAGGAAGATCGTGTGTGCTGTTTGGAAGGGTTATTCAGGATGGAGGTTACTGCTGGGATGAGTGCCCTCGCTCCCAGCCTTTTCTGAGAAATATTCAAGCAGGTGAAATATTACCTGATTGTATGTGGTATACTTAGGTATTTTTGTGCCATTTGATGACATAAGAGCTGTAAAAATTCCTGCAATGGCAGGAGTCTGAAGTATGCCTGTGTTCAGTCAGATGGCTCGAGGGCTGATGATTCATGATTCTCTAAAATAATTTCAGTTGTCTGTGGGTATTCCTGTGACAGGAAACCCAGAAAATGGATCTTGGTTATCTGTATGAAGACCTTAAGCCCAGAGTACTGTCAAAGTTGTGCTCTTTGCTCTCTATATGCTTTTTGAATAAAACCTAAGTTTGTGCCCACGTTTCACAACTCAGCGTACATTGATCAGTTCATACAAGGTGGGTGATACAGGGGGTTTAGCTCTTCATAGGCTATGAAGGTTATTTTTGTTTGTCTCAGGGGGCACAGCTCTTTTATTTTCTACTACTATTAAGCCTAAGAAATTGAACTTAGCCTACTCATGATTTACTTGTACTAATTGTTTGTAGCCCTTCCCTACTGCTGTTATGCAGGTGCTCTGTACTAAAGCAGATTCCAATTCTTCATTTTACTTTTTTTTTTCCTTACTACTTCCTGGTGATCCGGACTGTGGGAATTAGTTACAAGCAAGAGCCTGGCAGACACCATTAAGCCCATTGCTTGTTCTAACACAATGGGGTATCTGTGCCTTACACTGCCAAGCAGGCAGAAATTGCACATTGATTGAAAAGATTTGGGGACAGTGAGAAACATGTTCATCAGGAGTTTACTGTTGCAGGCCACAGCTGTGCTTCTCCCTACTTCTGGAACAGCTCAGGGGAGGTAGGTTCACTTAATTCCTCATTTCAGACCAAGGATAACAACTGCTGAAACAGCAATAATACTGCACATCAAGGCTGTCCCCTCTACAAGCAGCACAGAAGGAAGCGTGTAAGGCTTGGAAAGGTGTTGGCAACTCTTTTGTCCAAAGCAGCAGTAAGTGATCAGCTGCAGCCCTCTGCCAGGGATGGTAACTGTTTGCACTGTGGATTTGACAGCAGCATTTACCACGTGGTCAGGCAATAAAGAGGGGACACTGAGTAAGGGTAACAAAGTCACTGTTCCTGGACAAGGCTAGGTAAAAGGATGGAGGCTATTCAGCTATTTGGAACACTCTTAAAAATAAACCAGCCATTAAAAAAAAAGCTATTTTACAAAACATAATAAAATGGTTGTTACTTTCTTAACAGAATTCAGGATGTGAGTTACTGAGACACCATTACGGTTCAGAGGGGTTTACTTAATAAAAACCCAACAAAAACTAGAGTGACTCGACCCCTTTCCTCCTTCAGGTCCAGGGTCAGACACCTATTGCTGCAAAAATAGAATCTATATCTGTGTTCTCAGCAGCTTCTTTCCACAAAGGGCCAGGGCTTCCTTCCAGCAGCAGCCGCTCAGGGGTCCCTGTTGTGCTTACATGTTGTCCCATGTTGTGCCTGACATGTCCTGTATCAACGTTGGAATGTTCTCTCTGACTCGGAGACCTATCCTGGTAAGATGGGAGGATGAGCGATGGAATATTCTCAGAGACCCCAAAAAGCTCAGGAGGCTTCTGCCCACCAGTCTGTAGAGCTGTCCTCAAGCGTGCAGACGATTTGATCCTCCTTCGGCAGAACCGTGCCCTGAGGTGCTGCTTTGGCCAGCGCGTGTGTTGTGAGCCATACAGGAGGTATTTACGGACAGATGTTTTGACACAGCGCAGCTTCTTCTTCAGGCTTACAGGGAGGAAAGTGCACAAAACAGAACTTTATCAGCTACTGAAGTGTTACTTCACTTGGAGTTTGGAGAGATTTGGTTATTAGCCCTCTCTATCATTTTCTTTATCCTACCAAGGGAACAGAACAGCACGTTGTACAATAGTGGCCAGAGTAATCTGAAGAAAGCCCTTGCCTCATACAGTCGTTACCATTAAACATGCAGATGATTTAAGCTGCATTTTCATCCTCCCTCTTAATTACTGTACGTTTGTTAGCCTTTTAAATACTTCCACAACTGACTGAAGCTAAACAGAATGCTCACGTCAGAACACCCAGTGATCCTGAGTTTTAAAAGAATGGCTTAGACCACTGTGCTATACTGCAGCAAAATACATAATATTAAAACATAAAGAGTTAGAAATATCACACCCATGCAAAACTACCTGCATCCTTGAGCCTCCACATGGTGCAGCCGATTGCTTTTCAACAACTTGTTACGCAGAAAATAGGCTTCTGATTTGAATTTGTTGGTTTTGCACCACAGAATAGCTTTTCTGAGTGCCTCTGACAGCTCCCCAAATGATGCAGCCATTTGGACCATCTGTACAAGAGATCCAATGTGCTGTGATTTTGCTATCCGAGAGGAAGGTGGTGCCGACTTTGCTTTAAAAGGTGTTGATGCAATGCTTAGACCCTGAAACAAACAGTAACAGAAATAGTGTTGTAAAAAGATGATGTGTCTGATCTTTTTGGCTGGAAGGGAGCAGAGCACAGGGATTTTTATGAGAACATTCCTTATTTCCTAAGGAGAAAAGGGAAGAGCAGTCTTGTTTTGCGGAATACAAAACAAAGAGGCAGATAATTAGAATTTGTATTCCTGTCTACTACTGACTTGCTCTCTGGTCATTTCACTTGACAAACCAACAAATGCCCAAATTCCTAAGCAGAAATAACTAGTGATTTTCTGTGCAAAGCTTCCACACTAACTTGGGTTGTTAGGCAAAAATCATGCAGGAAAAGGGGACATTTTCAATCAGGGATATCATGTTTCAAGTGTCAAGAGTCTTTAAAACAACCAAAAAAAAATTACGTAAAAAAAAACCCCAAACCACCAACCTAATATGTAAAACAATACCATGCAAACCTCTTGTGCTGGATGTCTGGGTGGCCTAAGCAAGCTCTTCACATCCAACCTGGGGTGCTTCCCTACAGAGAGAGAGGAGAGTTCCCATTACAATACTGAGAGAGTTTTCTTTGCACAGAGCTCTTGGCAGGCTCACACCTGTACTCAACATTTCCAGGCAGACTCAAGGGGACTACAATCATTGTGCATTGCAGCTGGCAAGGAATGACGAGCACGCAGAGCTTTACAGATGGCTGCAAAGGAGAACTTAAAAGCTTCACACAAACACCTGGATGGCTGCAGTCACTGGCCATAGCCCTGACTGCAGAGAATGACTTGGCCATAGTCTAGAATAGCAAGCACAGGATACTTGTACCTACAGCCTTACCTACTCTTGTAGACAGTGCCCTTAGATGTTACCTACAGAAAAGCAGGAAACTACAAGTAACTATTTTCAGGTCCTGTATACTGCATTCATTACCTGCTTCTCTCCAGGCTGTATCTTGTTTAAAAGAAACCCCCCCAGAAAATCATGATACTGATATTATCCACAGCTTTATAAAGGCAAGGGTACACGCAGAATTCTCTTCTCCCAAGGACAGGGAGTTGGTACTAGAAGCACACTGTGGGTAATAGAAGTGCTTGGCCCTGTTGCCTTCTCAAGTCACCTAGAAACAGAGACTAGACAAGAGTAAGGGAATAAAGGTAGGTATTTATTTGAAGGGCCTTCAAGGTACACCCTGGGGAGCCGGAGGCTGCTTCCACAAAATGGACCCCAAGATGGACGACAGGTCACGAGTTCTTTACACTGTTATAGGTTCGGTCCATTTGCATATCAGCATAAATTCACCAATTAAAACTTTAGCTCTCTTCCATTTCTCCACCTCTCTTCTGGTCCTAGTTTCCACCTTCAGGCCTCGGATGGCCCGAGTGTCCTTGAACAGCAAGCTCAGAGAAGCTTTGTTGTGTCTATCTGGCCTAAGAGAGCAGCTAACAAAGCTGTAAGAGACTTCACAGTTACACACCAGGCAATACAGGATTTGAAAAGTACAGAAGTTAAAACCCAAGGCATCAGCCCTGTTGGACAGAAGTTGCAGTCAGTCTCTGAGGTGTCAGAAACCATTACACTGTGGCACAAGGCTTTACCTCTCTGGGCTGTGGGCACCACAACTGTCTCTCCAATGTCCACGGGGCACGGGATGCTATGGTTTCTCATGGCACTTGTACAGGTCTCAGATTTTCTCTTTTTCCCAACCTTTGATACTGCCTCTGGCATTGCTGGGAAGAGCTTCTTCATCCAGCTGGTAGATTTTTTTGTTGTAAGCATTTTAGCCTTTTGCTTCTTTGCCTCAGAGGATACATTAACTCCAAGGAAGTCACTGATATCAGAAGGGAAGGTAAAGCCCTTGATATAGGGCGTCTGTTGGGTCTCAGATACCAAATGAAGCATTGTCCACAACGCACTGTACAAGGACGTGAGGGTCTGCAATACACATCTGTACTGAATCCTGAAAACAGAGGACAAAAAAGTATGGAGTCTCCTCTAGCAAAACATGCACACTGAACAACTACCTTCAGCTCAGGTAAGAGATTCCAAGCTGCCCTTTCCCTGTTTCTCCTAAGTAAAAACTTTTTACGCTCCATCACCCTGCTTTCCCTAAGTTTGAGCTTTAAGGAACTGTTCCAGATCAGAATGTAGGAGTGAGTGAACTAGCAAGTTCCTGATCAGGAACCTCTCTGCTTTTGTAGTTTTGCTGAGTGCCATACCTGGAACCCATCAGATTCTTGGGTCACATCCAAATCAGTTGGCATGAGGTCTCCCCACAAAAGCAGCCTGTACCAACTCAAGCCTGATGCCACACAATTGCCTGCTCTGTTTCCTGGAGATACAGGATTTCTTGTGCCAAAGAAAGTTCTAACAATGCTGTTACTCCTTCAGCTACAGACAGTGGTTATTCTCCCAGACTGAGAGAGACCAGAACACCAATTTCCCTGGAAAACTCAGCAGTATAATAGAACATGTTTATCCCAGTCTTTCCATTTCAGCATGAGGCAGGACTTGCTGCTTGCTGCACAGAGTACCAGGTGTTTGTGGCAGGCTGACACTAACACTGTGATTTCATTAGGGCTACATACAGTTTGCTAAGATCCAAGAACAAAGCCTTCCATCAGCGCGTGTAAGAAGTCTCTCCCAACTTGTGCAACTCTGCAGGTGCTAGAATCAAGTTCAAAAGCATGGAGGGACCCTCCCTTCTCCTCCTCCCAACTGAATAAAGCTCCCTTAGCAGCAAGGCCTAATTACAAGCCCTCTCCCTGACAGGCACATCAAACAGACAGACACAAACAAGACAGACTTTTGAACACACAAACCAGAGCCGGCTCAGGAGCCCTGAAGCCACAGTGTTCAGGAGTATGAATTCCTTCGAGCAGAGGTGTTTAACAGACAAGCTGAAGATTACAGCAGTTAAGGTTAAAAAAAAAATAAACAGCATGTAATGAGACTTGCTGAGCACACCAACTAGAGGCAATTCACAAGGTGATATCCTGCAATAATCTGGGAGGTGAGTATCCAAACTTTGGATTGCTCAAGGCCAGAGCAGCTGCCAGCCAACAGCCTGAAGTTCCTATATAATAACTTGAAAATAAGGTGTTTGGCTATCAAAGAAACTTCAAGTTGCACATATGAATTGCACAGTTGAGTCCATCAGCAATACAGGGCCTACAGCAGACCTAGTTTTGGTCCATGAGGTGCTGCTGGTGAACGCTAAGAATGTTTCTGTGGTGAAAAAAGGATACAGGAAAGCTTTACAGCAACAATCCAATAGACGTAGTATGAGCTTGCAGCCTCCCAGTACCTTCAAAGCCACTGTTTCCAGCATAGGCTGGCTGGGAACCAAGCACTCTGCGTGGGCTTCAGACACATTTTTCCTGTGTTGGTACAGGGATGAGGAGTTGGTTATGATCGAGCATCCTCTTCCTTTAGCTCTGCAAATTGAGTTAACGGATAGTACAAGATAGGGGACCATGACACTTACTTGGGAATCAGTTCTACCAGAGTTTCCAGGCTGCCCACCAGATTCATTTTCCATAGGCGCTTCAAACATTGTTCAACCTAGGAAAAAAGAAAACTCCTCTGACTGGTATTTTGAGAGACTGAGTGCCCTGGTCTAAGAACTGTCACTAGATTAAACGACACCTTTTCCTTATCAGTTTAACAGCCCAAACTGCAGATTTGTGTGGTGTGATGTGATGTTCTGGGATGTTTCTATATCTGCACTGTGATGAAAAACATCCCTTCATCACTTGACTGAAAATATGGAATTAAGTGAAGGATGGGAGTAGGAAGTGAAAATATGGAATTAAGTGAAAGACATAGAGTAGGCCATGTTTAATTGGTGCTGCATGATTTCCCCCGCTGTATACAATGGCCTTTAATACAGGCTGTCAAGAAGGAAAATACATAAACAAATCAAGAAGGGAAGCACCATTACTGCTCTATTTCAAAACAGTTATTAATGAAGATGCTGACAACCCCTTTTGTGAAAAACTGGCAAGGTGTTCACTTTTCATCTTAAAACAGAAAGTATTTAATAAATTAGGCTAGGATTATTATCCCACCCTCCCATTATTACAATTAGTTGAGAATGATGTCCCTGTATTACTCATGTGTTCAAAGGTATGGAATTGTACCTACTGCAGGTCTCAGCATCACTATTGGAGACCAGGGCTGGAAAATGGAAATGGCACTTACTGCACAAAGTCAAGAAACCCACTAGGCTCAACTACGAAGGGACAAAAATGCACCTGCTCCCAAACATTTTTTTGCACGATGCTCCGGGCGCCAAGTGCTACTCCAAAGGCTTTTCAGGGAGTGGTGACTGGGGGCCGGGCTTGGTGCTCACCTGCTGCAGGGCCAGGTAGGGCCGGTGCCGGAGCAGCCTGCTGTGGTACGCGTAGAGCACGGCGCGCAGGACGCGGCCCTCGGCGGCCAGGCCCGGTCCCACCAGCCGCTTCCCGGCGATGTCGCACCGCCGCCGCAGCACCGACAGCAACCTCACTGCGAGCGAGACCCGGGCACCGCCTCAGCGCCGGGCACCAACACCGGGCACCGCCTCAGCGCCGGGCATCGCCTCAGCGCCCACCGACCGACCGCCCACCGCGCCTCCGGCTCCCACCGACCGATCAACCACCGCAAACGCCCGGCAGTGGCTTCAAACACCCCCCATCCCCGCTCGGCACCGCGCCGGGACCTGCGGGGTGCTGGGCCGCCAGCGGCACCGTGGCGCTGTTGGCGGGCCAGGGCACGTCCAGCCGGTTCCAGGGCGCCTCGCGCCCGTCCCACGCCGCCCAGGGCGCCGCCATCTTCCCGCTGCGCGCGGCGAGCCCCAGCGTGGGCGGGACCATCCGGGCGGGCCGGCGGGGAGAGTGGCGGGCCGGACCAAGTCACCCTGCGGGGGTGCGTCATGGCCCGGGGCCCGGCGCTGATGCACTGCATTCCCAAATGCCGTAAGCCAGAAGGGAAATAAGTAGAAATTATGAGTGTTATTCACACTGAAGGTCACAGTTCTCCAGTGTGTGCCTCGGGAGCTGTGGCCGTTGGGAACCAGCCCAGCAGCAGCTGAGCTGCTCCGTGAGGCGGTGCAGGGATGTTCCCGGGGGTGACCCCACTCCCCAGCCCTGCAGCTGTGCCGCCCCATGGCACATACCCCCCTCAAAGTGCTGGAAAAGCTGCGTGATCGGCTTCACACCAGGAGCAATTCATATCCAAACTAGAGGATATAGTCTTAAGTTGCATCAGGGAAGGTTCAGGTTGGACATTATGAAGAATTTCTTCACAGAAGGGGTGATTAGACATGGGCTTGGGCTGCCCGGGGAGGTGACAGAGTTCGCCGTCCATGGACGCGTTTAGGGAGCGACTGGACGTGGCCCTCAGTGCCGTGGTGTAGCTGACACTGGAGTTCGGTCACAGGCTGGACTGGATGATCTCAGAGGTCTTTTCCCACCCGGCTGACCCTGTCATTCTGTGATACCGGCATTCTGAGCCAGGACGGGCCTTGCTGCCCACATCCCAGGAACCCGCCTGCCCGTCCCCGTTGCTCCATGCTCCCAGCTCCTGCTGCTGGGATTTGCTATGGCAGGGATAAAGGGCTACTGCCAGGCCTGTGATGGATGCAGGTGTCCCATGGAGCTGATTGTTGTAACTTACTAGGTTTGTTGGAATAGTTTCCTATCAAAAAGATTTTTGTGGTGTTTTGAGTTCTCCTCCCTCAAGTACAAGACATTTCCTGCCTCCTTCCCTCCCTGCCTGAAGTTGAATGTACTCTTTTCCTACTTGCAAATGTTGGAATTCCAACTGATATATTTGCTAGAAACAAGCGAGTTAAATTGAGCACAATTTTTGTACACTCTTATCGTCTCTTGATGCCATTTTGTTGTACACATACTCTGTTCTTTTAAGAAATCTACAAATACAGATAAAGTCATGTCCCTTTAAAAAGTCAGAGCAAAAATTGGCATTAATGGTTGCACCTGTAGGGAAGAGAGATAAGAGCAAACCAAGAGGTAGTACTGATAAAAGGCTGCTGTGAGTAGTTGCCTATCCTAGAAAAGAGAGTGTTGAGGTCTCTGGGCTAGGAGTGGAGGTTAGAGGTGAAGGGGAAAATGGAGCCTCCAGGGTGTGAGCAGAGGATCACAAAGGTCTCTCTAGCTGAGCTTCTGAGGTGTTTTGAATGTCCGATAAGCGAGGAGCAAGCCTGGGCTATCTGCTTTCAGTGTTGCAGAAAAATAGAGCAGTTGGCTCAGGGGCTGTGCCCACCACTCCGTTCTGTGTTCATAAAAGGTTCTGGGAGCATCTTTATCCATGCTGATGGTACTGCTTCCTTCAAGGCCTACCGCAAGTCTGGTAAGAGCATAGGTAGCTGTGGATACCAAGGGCTGTTTCTATAACAGGCTGAAATGTGGGGACAAAGTAGGGGAAATTTATTTTCCCTACTTTTTTTGTTTTTCTTTTCCCCCTCTCTTTTCTCTGTACATTGGTCATGAAGCTCTTCTTCTGTCTATACTTAATTTCAGATGACTGTAGATGAGTGGTAACACAGATGTATGACCTACTAATTTCTCTTGTAGTGCTCTGTTGAGTCATTTGGTTCTAGGGAATAGCTGTGATGAAAGCCTTCTACCACTTACGTTATTTGAAATAAATAGTCTGAGGCTTTGTTATGTGTACTGCTCAGTTCATCTTCCAGCATGTGATTCCTTTGTTATGGTAACTCTCACAGGAGATTTATGATTGGTACTTTCCCTTTTTTTGGTCACTATGTGTAGCCAGCAAGAAGTAACTAGTCTGTGTTATGTAGGGCTTGGTGGGGCTGCAGCAGAGGTCAGTGCTGGGCTAACTCATCAGGGACTAGAGTGGGTAGTAATGAATAAAGACAAAGATCCTGTGCCTCCCCTGTGCTTGGATATCAATGAGCAAACAACAAAATGCAGCAGCTGTTACTTTGGGCTAATGCTCCCAATCACATGAGTCTCCTTTGTTGCTTTCCAGGACTCCCCAAATACAGGCCTGCTTTCCCCAGGTGGGACTGACTTTAGTCAGAGGAATTAGTTACATTATTAAAAAGAATGCTTCCTGTTCCCCTCTCTTGAACAAGGTTCTAAAAGCTGTTTATCAATGCCTGAACACCTGTCTTTCTCCGCTGACTCTCGTTTTTCCCTTTCAGATGCTGGCAGCATTCAGCAGTCAGAGGACAAGGTAAGCCTGTGTCTTTACCTTCATTATGTGTGCAGATATAATCCTGTTCTAGTAGAAGGCCAGCTCAGGAGATGCAGATGTCTTGGGAAACTATCAAGGTGCTTACATTTGCTGTGCCCTGTGAGAGTGACTTCCCTGCAGGGAAACAGGAGAAGGAAGCAAAATGCTTGGACTGAACTCAAGTAAGACGAGGGGACTGGGAAACAATGTGCACGGGTGCTGTCTACTGTGGAATAGGCCTGAGTCTTGTTGCCCTAAGAACAGATATCTTAGGGGTGCCAGTCAAGGGCATTTAAAAACTTTAAACCAGCTTAAATGGGGGGTATCTCTTATCCTGAGAGATGTACTCAGTCCTCAGGAGCAGAGGAGGGTACTAGCATGGTGGAAAGTGAGAGCTGTGATGTTTTCCACACCACTTTGTGCTGCATTGCTTCCTTGGTCTCTGTCTGCAGCTGTTGGAGTACTTGGGAGTGGTGATCTATGAAGCCCTGGACTGGGGAATCGACAGCCAAGTGGAGCGAGAACTGAGCGATCCTTTGGAGAAACTGCTGCGCCTCATGTTGAAACTGGATGAGGAGGCAATGAAACCACCAGTCACCCTGCAGGATGTTATCAAGGTTTCCTTCTTCCCACTTAGTAAATGTAGTGGCTTTAGAGGAGTTGATGGAACAGTGCTCTTAACCAAGAGGCATGACCATTTCTGGGAAAAAGCTGGGTGGGCTGTTGGAGGACACAGAGGGGACCTTGGCTTTCCCATCAGAGAGAAAAGGCAAAACCATTTTAGATGTTTGTAAGTGCCCTTGGAAAAGAATTAAGAAGGAAGATTGAGCGTGGCTCTCCCACAGCTGTGTCTACAAAGTCCTGCTGTACACAGTCTTCAACCTCAATACCTAGAACAGTATGGATATTGAAAAAACTCACTTTTCATAGTGTTCAGCTTCTGCAAAGGCTGGGATTTGAATGTCTCAACTCAAACAATTATTTCCCTCTCAGCCGTAATTTAAAGGTATGAGAAATTTCCCATCCCTCTGTCTGAACAGGGCAAGGAAAACAAACAGGGTAAGTAACTCCACCTGCTGTGGGTTGTTGTTCTTTGAACTGGAGGCTTCCCCTTTCAGGTGCTTGTTTCAAAGCACACCTTATGGGAAACAAGATACACAAATTACACAGCTACTTCCATTGTTGTACATAAAAGATTGGACATCTTCCTTCTTTGTTCTTTTGTAGCTGCAGTAGAAAAAATATAAAGGGGCAGTGAAGAAGATGATTTTTAACCATGGATTGAGGAATCTTGCTTTATTCCATCCTACCATGATTTTTTAAATGTCAAGATTTTTTAAAAATAGCTGCACTTCTTCCAGGCCTGCGAGGAGCATTTGTCCAGGCCTTCTGAGGCTACCACCCATTACGAAATGACCTGTAAGAGTCTATTTACTGAATATATGGAACTTCAGAAGCTTGTGACCATCATCCAGACTTCCAAAGAGGTACATTTAGCCGCTATTCCCTCTGCCTTCACACACTCACCAAGTTCTAAAGTAACCTTCTCATTGCACTAGAAATGGAGCACCTGGATGAAGGTCTGTTTCCACAATGTGAATAGCTGCTGTCTCTGCACCATTTTTATTTATTATAGCACTTGAAAGTTTAAGTGTTTNGGTACATTTAGCCGCTATTCCCTCTGCCTTCACACACTCACCAAGTTCTAAAGTAACCTTCTCATTGCACTAGAAATGGAGCACCTGGATGAAGGTCTGTTTCCACAATGTGAATAGCTGCTGTCTCTGCACCATTTTTATTTATTGTAGCACTTGAAAGTTTAGGTGTTTGAAGCTTCTAGGCTTTTCAAATATTCATTAGTAATTTATGCTGGATAGATAGGAAACCACTGAAAAGTGTAAAGTAATGACCTTATGTTCTTGCTTCTCAGAGACTGAGAAAAATGGATGTGGAAGATTGGGTGGAAAATCCCATTCAAAAGAAGAAAAACCATGGTGTAAGGGATTTATTTTCTTCATTATGGGGGACTGGGTTTTTGGTCAGCATTGGCTCTCTGAGGCTTTCCATTGGTTCTTCTATGAAAAATAGAGCTTGAACACAAATTAAACTGCTTGGATTGTTCAGGAGCTTGAATAGTTAAAGACTTGTCTGCAAAACAAGCTGGGGAGTGAACTTGAAGTTAAACTATTTCATATGTCAACCTCACATGGGCTTCTATTCTACCCAAAGATTGTCTTTATGGTCCAACTTAAACCACTTCTAAAAATGAAGTTGGAGGCAGTCTTTGGAGTAAGTGCCCACAAGTACAGGCTGTTTCTTCCTGCAAATGAGCCCAGAATTCCAGCTCTTGGCAGGAACTGACACCTGCCAAAAGCAATCTCCTCCTTTCTCATAGCTGGACTGAAAACTTCCAGAAAACTGTTCTGTTGTTGGTAGTCCAGGGGTGGACTAGTTCACCCCTATTATGTGGGATCTCTGTTGGTCAGGACTGGCAGGGGACTGAAGGCCAGTAGTGCTTTCCATCTTTGTGGTTGTGCCGCTGCAGCAGCTCAAATAAAGGGGTGAAGGAGGGTGAGGAGATGTCACTCCTGCCTTCTGTCCTTCCATAGACGTTGGACTGTGTGTTTGGGGCAGGGAAAGCAACTTACTGTGCTCTTTTCAAGGCCCTGCACAGTCAGGGCTCAATCAGAAACAAATAGCTTCAGGCTGGAGCTCTGCCCAGCATAAACAAATGCTCTGTAGTCTGGAGTCTGTGGAGACAAACAGCAAGCCCCAAGAGACTTGTGGACTTGCTCCCTTTGTCTAAATAGCACTTGCTTTGAAGCACGCTCAAACTATTTGTATGAAAATGTTTGTGAAATGTGTGTTTGGGCATATTCTCAGTTTTGTGATCTATTAAAATAAACTGGCAAGCTATCTCAAACCACAAACTCATCAACTGCTATAGCTCTTTTCTGCAGGGAACACATGAATAAATACATGGGCTTTGCCGTGTGGCCTGAAGGCCAGTGTATTTGGCCTCTGCTCCTTCAGGAGGCATGAATTCTGAAAGCTGGATGTCTGTTGCAAAGCCTCTGCCTCTAGTTTCCAAGTCCTTAAGCACCAGTTGATGGCATTGCTTTGACAAACTCTTGAGTTTAAAATAACCAGGATGCCAGCATCTCTGGGATCCCACAGGTCAGAGCTGATGCCTGGAGTGGTGCTAAGCAGGTAATGTGCTCTATGGACTACACTTTTTCATGCTGGCTGATAAAAACCAGGTCTTCTGAAATGCAGACCACAGCCTGACAGCAGGCAGGGTTGTACAGTTTCAGCAGAGCTTCTCTCTCCATGTCCCAAGTTGGTATTCACCTTGAAATCTGAGCCTGTTAGAAACACAGCTGTCTTACCACTCACCCATTGAACTCAAGGCAATGGGTTTAGAGTGTTGTAGCATTTTGTCTTGTACTGTGTAGGTTGTGGAAAGTTTAGGTGGCTTTTGACAATACATGGGATGGCACAAATAGAATAGTTGCAGTGATCCAGTCAGTAGGGAAATAAAAGCATGAGTGATGATGATGTCACCAACATCTGAAAAATATTTTGGGTGTGCAAGTTTCTCTGAAATGGCCAGCTGAAGGCAATTCTAGTCCCCAAACTAATGTAGCAATATTACAGTACAGAAGTCTCTCCTCAGGTCATGTCTCTCAGTCAAGTTCAGTCACCGTGTGAAATACAACTCTATAAAGTGCAAATGTCTTGGGATAAGCTATTTCAAAAGTCTCTAGTACTGATGAGTTTGCCCAGAGACTTTTGTGTGTTTTCCCACACAGTATTAAATATAGCCTAGGAGATATGGCTAGTGCTTGGTCATTCTTTGAGAGTTCCAGTTCTCTGGAGTTGAGGTATGACTGTACCAAAGCTAGGCTAAAACAGTCCAACAAAAGTCTGTCTTCTTGAAGGCAGCCATCAGGCAGAGCTTGCATAAGACTCTTCTGGTATTATACCAAGATATCTGAAGGAGTAAGTTGAGAGAAGATGCTTCATGCTGTAAGTAGAAAAGAGAGAGAAGCCTAAGTCAGATACCGTGTTCTAAGGCAGTTTTCTAAAATGTCTTGCTTCCCTTTCACTGTTTATAATACAATGCCTTGTTCTTACTCAATTTGCCACTGGGATCCAGATAAGCTGTTGATTTAGCACTTCCATTACAATGTTGTCTAAACATGCTATTGAGTTGATTTTTTTTTTTTCCTGACTTTATCTTTTGTTGGGTTATACTGCATGCCTGAACATCCTCAGATACTTGTACAGAAACAGGATGAGCAGATGTCAGGGGTTTTTGTGTCTCCAGGCTGAGACTGCTAACCTATGCTGCTGTTAAATACGAGACCCCTTCCCACTTGTCTTCCTCTTTTGTTTCTGGGCACTTCAACCCTTGGTTGCTGAAAACTTAGAGAATTTCAATGGTAAGATTTGGGATTTCGTTCCCAGTGTTTTGTAGGATCCAGTAATATGAGAACACTCTTGCACCTGGAGTACTTGCAGAAAGAAAATGAGTCTATTTATTTACCTGGCAGCAAAAGCTGTATTTTGCTGAAGTACATCCATAAAGTTAATAGCAAAATTTGGGAGTGAGCCTGGTGAGCCGGCTACCAGTTTCCTTGTTGTAAATTAACTTCTTTGGTACTGCACCCTGATCTGGAAGTGAGAAGAAGGGCATGTTAGGGACACAATTCTGTGTTTCTGAATGACTTCAGCTGCTAAGTGTGCCCTGTTACATGGAGGGAGGGGATGCTGCTCTGTGGGTTCTAGCCAGCTACTGACTTGGCCCTTGCTGGTTTCTCCAAGGCATCCCCGTGGCCCGATGTCATCCGTGAGCTGCGGACTGGTGTGAGGCTGCGCAAGGCCACTGAGCGACCACGGCGTTGTGTGTCTCCAAGAGAACGTATTCGCTCTCCCTATGAGCTGCTTTTGGATGACATTCAGCACAAGAGGTACGCCCTGCGGAAGGTGAGTGACGGGAGTCAACAGACAGCTTTGGAAACGTCCGCTCTACTTCATTTCGGAGCAGTATGTGTTGAGATCTCTTCTCCACAGCTTGTCTTTCTCAAAGGTACATCTGAGTCCAGAAATATCTGGGGCTCCCTCTCAGCTGTAGCTCAGCATTAGGCCACCCTGTTTGTCCACCCAAGTGCTTCATTTCCAGTAACTTTTTAAGTCGGGAGTAGCCACAGTTTCATGAAGTGGGATAGTAAACCTCTTCTCCCTCCAGGGTCAACCATTCGCTTCCCTGCAGCCATTATTCTGCCCTGCACACAACAGTTCCATGGAACAGACTCTTCCTTGCTTGTGCTTTCCCCCTTGGACACTTGTGTCCTTCCAGGCTCCTTGAGCTGAGCTGCACCTGGCATCTTTACTTGTTGCCGTGCCTACCCAGATGCTGTGGTGTGTATGCAAGTGCAAAAGCACTTTTGAGACAATTTTCTGCTCAGATGCAGGCAGAGGCCTCTGGGCAGTGCACTCAGCTACTGCAGGAGTTTAGTCAGGGTAAAAAATGTGTGAGAGGGACTTCCAGCTTCGCCACTTGGTTGGTGAAGATGACCAGATACAAAAACGTCTGGGATGCCTCTAAAGGCTTGTGATGCTCTTTGCTTGCTGCAGCTTGAGCTGGGAATGATGAGCAGATCTAAAACACTGGCACAAGGCCTTGTGGCATTGGCGTGCATTGCAAACAGACGTCTTGGCAGAGGATGAGACACAGCTCTTCTTGTAATAAAAAGCGGTATTACAAAAAGTGAAAACTTTGCATACTGCACTAGACATCAGCTTTCTTCTCCTCTTTGTTGGTGCTGCTAGAGTGTAGCAGGTTTTAAAGCTTCAGCTAAACCATGCACCTCTATAAAATCCCAGCTCTTGCTTGGCTTGACTCTGCCTCTGGGTGAGACTATGTCATGTGTTTGGAGATGATCTCTTGATGGATATGTAAACTAATAGTGTTGAAAAGGAGACAGTGCATCATAGCTAACTTGTATTCCTTGCAATGTACTGTGTATCAATTCACTGTGCAGTACAGAACTGTAACTCAAGGTGGCAGGATGGGGTGGGTCTTGGGGGTTTTTTTCTTCCTTTTTTTCTTTTTTTTCTTTTTTTTTTTTTCTTTTTTCTTTGGTCCATGAGAAGCACAGACATGTTTGAAGAGTAGTAGTTCGAAATGCTGAAAGAAAGCAGAAGGCTACTGCTCGGGCCTTTGTGAAGGCTCTTAAACTAGGATTTCCCCATCTGCAAAGCTATTTTAAAGCTTGTCTAGCAAACAGTGGTCTAATTTGCAAATGAATGAAAGCCCAGCTAGTGTGGGAAGCTGTAGTGTTGTTCTACCTGCACTCCCACGTGTTCTGAAGTTGTACACACAAGTGAAAGTAAATGGCATGGCCTCAAAATACGAATAAGTGAACAAGGCAGCTAAAGACACGCATGTGCAATTGACTTTCTCGTCAGTTCTCCCGTATGCAGCAAGCACAGGGCTTGATGCTTCACATGAATATCTGCCCTGCAGTTCTATCTTGCTATTGTTCCCAGTGTATGTAGGGCTGGAAGCCAGTCTCTGGGACTCTGGCTTATGCATACAGCTGCCTGCTGCTACAGTTCTTGTTACAGTCTTGTTAACCCGTTCAATTGCTCTTCTCCCTGGAGCTGAGCTTCTGCTGATGAATATGATGTGACCATGGTGCTTGTCAGGATCACTCCTGACATTAACGTGTGAGCACAGGGTTTTCCAGCAGCTTCTCCAAGCAGTTCATGAGCTGCTGGGGCTAGAAGGCTTTGTGCTCCTTGTGCAAGCCTCGAAGGGCTGTGCAGTACTTCTGATTGCCTCTGGTTTGCCACAGGCAAATCTTTGCCTACCAAAATCCATGTAAGGAAACTTCATTATTCTACACTTCCCAGCTCATTTTTTTGTTTCATGGGGTCTTTTTGTTTGTTTGTTTTGTGGGGGTTTTGTGTTCGTTTGGGGATTTTTTTGGTTTTGAGGTGGGGTTTTTTGTTTATTTTGGGTTTTTTTTCTTTTGTTTTTTAATGCTTTCCCCACCTCCCCCATTCTCAAATCCTGCCTTGCCTCATTCATTGTGCCACCAAATGGGAGAGTGTACAAGGAGTAGAGAAAGAACTATTTCTTAAGCATCACTTCTGCTCTTTCAGGTGACCATCGAGCAAAAACACAGGGCCCCCAAAGTTGATGTAGCTGCTCCCAAGCCTCATCTAAAGTCGGTAGGTGATCTGCTGCTGAATCTGATGATAGCAAAACAAGGTAATTCTGGAGCTGACAGGACGTTTTGAAGGAATATAAAGCTAATACCTTACCTACTGATTTGTATTTGGGAGGGGTTTATATTAACCATACTTAACTTTTGAATGGACCCTCCTGCCAAACATGGCACTGGGAATATGGGAGTAGGCATCTTCGTAGAAGAAAGATGATCAATCTTCCTACTTCCTCCACTGCTTCTTTAATATGGAACATTTTGTGGTCTTGAAAGAACTGGAGTTCTCGGTTTCAAATTTGAGAGTTCCTAAAGTATTCTACTCTGCAAGGTGCTAAAGAGTGTCTTGTGCAGGGCCCAGTGCCCTCTTGGGTGACAAGCACTGTAAAACAGTGCCATTGCTGATGCAGTTCTGTCACCACTGGTCTCCTTGCTCTGTCCAATGGCTCTTTGTGGTGCTGTGCTTTGCCTGCAGATCCTGAAGATGAAGCTGAAACAGTGTGTGCCACAGGAGCCCAGCTGGCATGAACAGCTCATGGCAGAAATAACACAACCACCAAAGCTTCAGTCAGCAGCAGCAGCACAGGAAAAGGGGAGCAGGCCCAAAGGTACCTGCTACAGAGTGACTTAGCAAGCAAGCGAAGTCAGCATTGGCTGAAAATAATAGATGGCCTGNCTGCTACAGAGTGACTTAGCAAGCAAGTGAAGTCAGCATTAATAATAATAGATGAATAATAGATGGCCTTGGAAATGAAAGCCCTTACATTACAAATGTTATTGAAAAGATAAGGGGCAGGGAGGAATGCGAATTTTGTGTGATGGAGGTGGTATGGCATAAGAATAGTTATTTCTAAAAAATCTGTGGCTTATTAAGACTCAAAAGATATTTCAACTTGCGCTTTTTTTTAATGGATGTTCAAATTTGTCTGTCCACTAAGGGAGATTACTTAGGATTTTGACCTAAGACAAAAAAGTTATGTAACTATCAGGACAAAGTCTGGCTAAATCTCAAATTCCAATGGGTGGGTATCAAATTTGTCATTTTCTTGTCCCAGCTCAGTCTCTCATTTAGTCTGAGAGTATGGGGGGTTTTGTTCTTCCTCTCCCCTGCAGAAGTGCTTGTGGCATCCAATACTGCCTTGAACTCTTCAAGTGACAGTGCCTTACATCTCGAAGATGCCAGTACTGGGTTTAAAATTACCAACAGTACAACACAGCAGCTGGGACCAGGAGCTCAGGTAAGGCTTTAGGTGAGAGGACTGTGGAGGGGCATGTGTACTTCAGGAATTAGAGCTGCAAGCATATGCATAACCTGGAAGGTCAGGAACAAATCCTAGTGTAGGAAATCTTGTCTCAAAAGTGAACAAATATGGTACTAGTGGGTTCACTGAAGTCCTTTCGTCTACTGAAGCTCATTTCATATTCAAACACCTCTGCTTGTGGCATGACTGCAGCATATAGGTCCTGATCTCTTCTCTCCAACTGACCAGTGACATCATCCAAAGGGATGGCCTGAAGCTGAGTTAGGGGAGGTTTAAGTTAGTTATTAGGAAAAGGTTTTTCACCTGCAGGATGGTTGGGCACTGGGACAGGCTTCCTGGTAAAGTGGTCACAGCACCAAGCCTGAGAGAGCTCAAGAGGCATTTGGACAATGCTGTCAGGCACATGGCTGTGTGCAGGGGCAGGAGTTGAATTTTGGTGATCCTTGTGGGTCCCAACTCAGGATGTTCTGTGATTCTACAGAATCGAGGTCTGCTCTGGTCTCTTAAAACTAGATTCTGCAGAAGTTTTAATAGCATGGGAGTCTGACCAATATGGGCCAGAATATTCCCACTCTTACCTCACAGTGAGACATTTGATGCTAGATGCATTGAGATATTTCGATTTCATGTGGTATGTGAGCTCATGGAAGGAAGACTTAATGATTTATTTTCAGGAAGCAACTTGATGGGTGAATTCCCACTCATCTGTCTGTGGAGTTATTTTGGGAGCACCATTCTTCAGTAAACCATGATACACAGTCTTTGGGTTCTTTTAACTCCTGGCTCTGTCACAAAAAGCTTGACAGCTTGATTCTGGGATTCAGTCTGAGCATATTCCAAAATTCTGTGAAACAGAACTTAAGCTCTAACACATCATGTCTAGCACAGATGCTCTGGAATGGAAACAGGAATCTGTTTTCTGTAAATATTTCTGCTTGAAATGCAGTTGCCTAACTGAGGAAAACAGATATGAATTAATAAAAGCAGAAAATCTTAGATATATTTTCCCCAGTCTGTACTACTTGGATGAATGTTCAGCATTTGAGAACCCTGTGGTTGATGTATTACTGCTAAACTAAAAGGACTTTCATTTGGACAGTAATATAATCAAATTTGTTTTCTGCTTTCCTAGACAAGGTAGAAACAATGCTGTTGAGATGAAACATTGGGGTTGAGTTGAGTTGATGAGTTGGGTTAGTCACAGTCTCTTGAACTGTTCTCCAGAGTTGCTACATGTGAGCTGGAGCTAAGAAAATGGCTCCAGCATATTCCATGGGTTGCATAGGGAGGATGTTGCAAAGTTGGTTCCTGAACAGATGAAATTCTGGTACTAGTACCCACTATTGGACTTGGGCAAGAGAGAGAACAGGTGAATGTGAAACTTCACTAACTTGGCTGGAACTTCCTAGTTGTGGAGTGCAGGGGGAATTAACTTTATATTTCAAGAGGAAATAGAAAGTTCCTGAATGTACTCCATTTATTTTTCTCTCTGGCCTGCTTTTGGCTAAGCCTTGAACATTTCTGGTCAGTCGTGGGCATGCTGGGTTTTGTTAGGCAGCAGTACTTCTGTTAAGGTGGCCTTGGTGTCTCTTACTGCAGATTATGAACATCCTCTCCTCTGGTCTACAGGAAACCACTCCCAAGCTGCCTGCCAGCACCTGCCTTTCCTTCACCAGCCCATCAGGAGTATCCTGCATCAGCACAGGTCAGTGCACTTCTGGCTGCACATCTAAACCAGGTCACAGAGTACAGCCAGCGGCCTGATGGGCTTCCAAAGCCTTGGGCTGGGCTCAATGTACACTTCTCTGATCACCTGAAGATACTTTGCAGGAGAAATTCCAACACTAGATAAAAGTCTGGGGAGGTGCCCTTAGAAAATCATTTCTTGGCAGTTGACTGAAGCTTGTGTAGCTCCTGCAGCTTCAAAACAATGATTGCAAGTCCCCAAAGGCCTGACTGGAACTTGCAGTAAAAGCTAAATGAGTGTTTTGAATATTCAAGTAGAAAGTGCAGCACTTCATTTTATTAAAATGAATGGTGCTAATGAAGCCTCATCAGTGCCTACTGACAAGCACAATTACTGTAACCTCTGCATTTTTTTGTGATCTGAGCAGATGGGTTCAAGAGGGAGAGCTGTAAGCCTTGCTGCCTTCAGAAGACAGTGTAGTGCTCTTAAGTGTTCAGCTTTCAGGGTGAACACTTAGAAACTGACAGTTGGTTTTCTGCACCCTAAAACTCTCTCTTCCCATCCAGGTCTCGCTGCAAATTGCATGTGTCCTCCCATGAGTGCACCCCCACCAGGAGACATTAAACCAAAGTGTTTCCTGAGCACTGGCCAACAGCAGCTGCCTCCTTACAGAGGAAGGTCCAGATCTTTAGAGAGAGGCCTTCAAAGCAAGGAACTTGTAAGTCCAACATGTCAGCATGCAACCCTGGTCTGATACATCTGGTACTGACTTGCACCTTGATCCTCACGCAAGCAGTAAGCATGCTCTGTGGTTTTTGTCTTTATTGTATACCCATCTGAAGTTGGTACATTATTCTCTCCTTGGAGACAGCTGAAGAGAAGACTGAATGCTGCAGTGTCCTTGTGGTGGCTTCCCACTTTGAATGATATGAAATAAAGTTTTCTCATACAAGAAGAGAAAAATACCATGGCATTACTTGAAAGTGTCCATCAAGGCTTCCTCAAGCAGAGGAAGTGGGACTGTCCTGCTTTTTCCATGTCCCTTCATTCTCTCTAGATTCTGATATGCTCACAAGTATCTTTTAAGCTGCAGTTAAGGGGAATGAATAGTTAACAAAATGTGGATAGCACAGCATCAGTGACTTTTAAATGTCACTGTAGAACTGAAGTTATCAGGCTCTGAATGATGGCTGTGGGTGAAATGCTGGGGTCTATGTGCTTCTGTGCAACCCTCGAATTACGGCCTCACCCTGTTCTGCCCTGACAAGGTGTGCTGTGCCCTTTTCTCTTTCTTTCCTTCTGCATCCCTCCTTGCCCCACCTTGGCAAGTCTCTAACTGACCTCTCTGACCTCTCTTTGTTCAGCAGTGTGGTGGGAGATGCAGGTGTGCTGGGGATAGAAGCACAGTTGTCTCTCCTGGCTCACTGTGAGGCCACAGCTTCTGTTTGTGTGGGGCCAGTAGGTCTTGGGAAAGAGAAGGCAAGAGAGTGTTGTGCTGTAGAAAAGAATTTTGTACTGAGGAGGGGCCAGGGTGCCATCTGTTCCGTGGCCTGTTCCAAAGGGTAAAATGTTTCAAAGGCATCTGCTTGAAAACTGCAGCAACCACTCATGTCCCTGTAGTAGTTTCTCTGCTGTTGTTGTCAAAGAGTCACCTGATACTCCCCATCACAAGGAAAATGGGGTTTTGGAGAAAAATGCTCCTGATCCTTTGGGACACAGTTGTGAGATGACTTCCCCAAATAGCTGCTTTCTTCAACTTGATCTGATGTTTAACTTCTGTCTTTCAATAGGACTGTCCCTTTCCTACCAAGTGGCCCTCACCAACCATTGCTGAGCTGATTGGAACCAGATATGCAGTGATGGTGCTGGAAGGGCAAGGCCTCTTCCAAGGAGGTAGTGATGGTGTCTTTCCAAGAGCAAAGGTATGTTTCTTCTCCTTCTCTTTGTGCTGCCCTTGCCTTTTCAAAAGCTGGCTGGTTTCATGGCCCTCAGTGCTGAACTGCAGAGGTGCCCTCTGCTTCAGCTTATCCTGTTTATAACAGCTGATCCGAGTTTGGCCCTAGGTGGGAAAATTTTTTTTGTATTTGTACAGTGATGGCTTCTAATCCAGTTTAAGCTGTGTAAATGGCCTAGAAAGTAGCCCAGCCTTTGGTTGTTGCTTCTTGTCTGATTTCCACGCAAGGCGAGCTGACTGCCATGACCCTTGGTCAGCTCTGAAATCCCCAAGTAAATAGCTGGGATTTGATACTGCTGAACAGTGAAACAAAGGCTCTTGACTCAGGCTCCCACACCCGAGTTGTGCTGACTCAAACCACCTTGCCAAGTGGACGTGGAGGCCAAGGAGATGAGTGGCACAGGGAAGGAGCTGTAGCTCCGGACTGTTGGCTGTTCACGTTTCTTGACTTCTGGCTTATCCCCCGAGTCTCCTTTAGAGGGGGTGTTGCAACCACCCCTCCAGAGCAGATGTCCTGAGTGCAGGCCCTTTGCAACACAGATGTGAGGAAGTCTGTGTTTCTTGGCTTTTGGGTCATTTTCTTGCCCTCATTTATTTAGCAGTATGGACAGAGTCAAAGGTTCTACTAGCAGAGCTATGCTACTTCCACAAGTTATCTGATGCTCCTGAGACTGAATCCTTGTTTTCTTCTCACCTCACTGACCCTGCTTTAACTTGCCTGCTCTGTGACTATTCTAAAATGGCTTTCTTACCCGCTGCTGTTTTTTTAGCTTTCTCAAGTTCTCCTTCTCAAGATAATATCACTTCTGACTGCCAGCTGTGTATGAATGTGCTCTTTTTTTATAAAGTTCAAGCAACTCATCAGCTTCCTTATGACTCATTTTTTGCTTCAGGATTGAATTCAAATTTGCCCTGATTTAATCTCTTTGGGATTGCTGCAGTCTACCTCAAAGAATGTCTCTCTTCTTCCCTCTCTCTTAACTAGCTACTGTTACACTCTTGCACAATACAGCTATTGTTTGCTCAAGAGCCTTTTTTTAAACTCCTGTTGTCTGGCAGCTACCGCAAACCTCTGCATTATAAAAACACTGGCCTACAAGTAGAGAATTTTTTTGCCTTTTTAGCTTTTAATTCCTATGTCTTTGCTATCCTTTATTGGACCGCTCTTATTGTATATGAATCTAAAGCCTTTAGAAGGTTTGTTTATGTGCTTGGTCTTTGGCAGGCAGTGGATCCTGTTGGTACAAAGATACTTCCCATTTGCATTCACAAATAACTTTCCTTTCCACAGATCTGTTTCAGCTGCCATAAGCAGATGTTTCTTAAGTGGCCGTACAACTGTTACCTCTGCAGCAGGTGAGCTGGTACAAAAGAACAAAATGAGGAGGGAGAAAAGAGTGAAAGAACAGTGCTGAGAACTCTCAGTATTCATCGGTTGTACTACGGGATAGGAACAGGTTGCTGAGCCCCTTCAGCTTTGCTTTATTGCACAAGCCAGGCTGAAGTGTCTTCAGCTGGGGAGGATGTGGAAAATCTTATCTCTGAATCAGTATCTCAGTTTTAACTCTTAGTATTAAATCAGCAATGGCCAAATTTCTTGTTCCAGTATTAAATTTGTTTCTCTGAGATCACCCTCTGCATTTTGCTCTAAAGGTTTGCTCTAACTTCAGCCAAGGGCTTGAACAGGTTCTGGGAGAGGGTCTACACCAGAATCTTCTGATGAGGACTGAAAAAGAGAACTCCAGACCTTGTGACTGGGAAAGGAGTTGAGCCTACTTATAGTCACTTATTTGTCAGAGGCTTTCTGTTCATGGGAGAGCAAGAGAGGAACTTCAGACTCATTAAGGCTCACTTAAATCTATTTGAAGCAGTTGTGAAGCACTGAATTGATTATAAGAAGCAAGTAAATAACCACTGGAAATTGAGCAACTGTCTGGTGGTAGTGCTGGGTGAAGTATGAGTATTTGCAGATAAAACCTTGAAGCTATGGATGTTGACACATTTCAGATGATTTAAACTACCAGAAATAGGAAGGCTGGCAGACTGAATAGAGGAGTTCTCAGCTTGCTCACTTTGCCATCAAGTGATTCTGCCACAATCATGAATTCAGACTGACTTGGGAATGTCACCTGTAGCTGCAATATTGGTATCTGCCGAGCTTTAATCAAATGATAATGCTGGAGACTTCTTTCTTTCAGGGTTGTCTGCTGTGACTGCTGTGTTAAGGCAAGTCTAGTCTTTACAACAGCATATGGGATTTTTACATTTTCTGCTTTCTCTCCTCCTCACCTAGTCATAAGAAGCTTTCCTTCATCCCACTGACATCTCAAATCTACCCACTAGCTTGTTTCTAAGAAAATGAAGAGGGGATAGTATGAGTTGTAAAAGTAGCCAGGGTGACACAGATATCTCTTGTCATACTCAGCTAAAACAACTCTGATTCTTCTTTCTTTCATCCTGTGTAAAGTGGTTGGGATTACACTCAGCTCCATTTATACAAGGGTCAGAAAGTTCACTGCATTAATGTCTACCTTTTAAGTGCACCCATAAATCAATTGCATGGCATGGAAATTGTCCTGCTCAGAAGGAGGATGTGTTTCCCTGAGAACTCAGGTGGCTTGTGTTGTGATTCTAGATGTCCATGCCCTTCAGAACATGTGTACATCTCCCACTTCAATTCCTAAAATTTTTGAGACTTGAGAGAGAGGAGGACCCAGCTACTCAAGAGCAGAAGAGCTCAGAGTTGCTACATGAAGTAGAGCACCGGCAGTATTTTGGGTAAGATGGGACAGGGTTGTTCTATTTTTACCTTGAAAGATGTCACCTGTTACTTATGCAAAGCTACAGACATGCAGACAGCAGAATGTAGTGTTGGAATAGTCAGCTGAATATTCTGTTGAATGACTGGTTTTTAGCCATTGGTCTAACTAGGCTACATTTCTCTGGAAGTATTTTGGATTTTAGACGACCAAAAGGGAGGAAGTGTAGGTGCTCTGAAATGCATTTTCCTTTTTAACTAACAGGTTTGGGACATGGATTTAGAAGTGTCCATATTAATGCAGACATAGAAGGCTCCTTGCAGCAGCTTCATAGTATGAGAATTTCCAGACCCCATCACATTCTATCCCCCACAGCTGGAGACTTGTCACTACAACCCAGGAATAGTCACTTTCTATGTAGACATGAAATATCCTAATTGTGGCTCAGGTATAACTGACTGAAGAGTGATGCCACAAATGGTTTCTTGGTCCCTCCACATACATACAAAACATACATGTTTTGTATTTAACTTTGCCTTTTGCCCCCAGAAAACAAATTATTTCAAAAAAGCACTTTTGACCTGTTCTGAGTGAAAAAGACAATGTGCATTTAAGTGCAATATACAGGACTGAAAACATACATTATCTCTTCTTTATGTTCTCGTCTTTCCAAAGCAAAGGGGGGAACTGCTACCTTCCTTCTCTTCCTCTGAAACCATTCTTTAATGTAGCCAGGATAAAGACACAGCAGTTTCTGGTTCTAAGGCTTGTGCTTCAGTTGACAAAAATCAGGAGTAATGTTCATTGCTGAAGTTAACTGCATGGGGCAGGCAGTTGGTTTGGTCTGTTGTAATGCAAGTGCTGCAGAAGAGGCCTGAGAGACTGCATGTCATAGTGCAGGATGATAAAAAAAATCCTACTGCACGAGGATGCAGCCATAACCTTGGACCAGACACAGATATCCATTAGCCCTTTGGCTGACATGCTGTCAGTAGAGAGAAGGCTGTCAGTAAGTGAAGCTGTTCTGGTGCTTTTTAGCCTTCCTGAGTGGTGCCGATGGCTCTTTTGAACCTATGCATTTGGCTAAATCACTTAGCAGCCTGGGAGAAGGGTGGAAGAGCACCATGCCCTCTAACAGAAACCTGGGTCAGCTTTCCTGCTTTTGTTTTTCCCTCTCCCCCTCCAGTGTACCCGTTGTTTTGGAGCCCCGTTGCCTAGCACAGCCCCTGTGCTGTTACACAGGGACCATGGCAGACTGGCTGACTGCAGACATCTGTACATGGTGTGAGCAGTATCTGTTGAATGTGGCTTCCAGTCAACAGCACAGCATCCCTCTCAGGAGAATTTCCTGGGCTTGAGCCAAACTGGAACGATTCTACCATACATTTCTCCTGTCACTTGTTATGTACCTGAAATGAATGAAACAGGCTTTATGCACCTACTGACATAAAGGCCTGAATAAAAGACCTCCCTGCTGGTTAGTCTAAGCAGGAAGCACAGTTAGTATTTGTGTATTGTGAAGTATTCTAAAGCTTTGTGGGTTTTAGAACTGTTTTAATTCTTTTTATGTGTCTTGGGAAAAATAAACGTGTAAGCACTATCACACCTCTGGCATTTCTTTCTTTGCACCTGCAGTTGTCAATTGTTCTGTGGCACTGTTTGCATTCACTGCTGAGCAGACCTCATCTAATGTAGTGAGCAGAGGGAAACTTCTAACCAAAACCCCCCTTTCTGAGAGGCTTGAGAAGTGGAGCTCTCAGTTTGTGATCACATCACCATGCAAATTGCAAACACTCCTTCCTGATAACTCACAGCATTAAAGCTCATGGCTTTGTTGCATGTAATACAGTAGTGATGGCTGCTCTGTCTGCTTGCATTAGGAAGCAAATTTGAATTAGGCAGCTTTTTTTGTTTGTTTTCATCTGTGCAATATTATGCTTTGGCACCAGAGTTTTCTGAGCATCTCACAGAAGTACCTATTGTATCTCAATGTTGTCATCACCTGAGGGGGCACAGGGTTGTTTTTGAGCGATTCTTGCTCACTGTCTTGGCCTTAAGCCTTTGTCCTGGAATAAACTGGGCTATTGCAACATTTCATACATTTTGTGTGTGTGTGT